>OY856410.1:185796906-186041906 GCA_963693085.1 Alisma plantago-aquatica | reverse complement strand
ACGATGCAGTGCTTCTGATCGTATCAAACTCAAAGAAAATGTCCATGTAGATCCTTTGGGATCCATGAAGCCTCTCTTGTTGGATCCTAGATGGGTGATTAGATGCTATAGAGGGGGGGTGAATAGAGCTGAATGCACTTAAACAAAATTCATTAAACCTTCAAGTTATATCACAAGATAAGGTTGCTAAATAGGAAATTTGTGTGCAACTAAAACATGCATAGCAAGGATGAGAGAGATTGAACATACACCAATAGACAAGCTATTTAGAGTGGTTCAACACTTCAAACTAGAAGTGTGTCAGTCCACTTACCTAGAGAGGTCAACCTCTAGGATTTCCTAACTATTTTACTCTTATATTAATTCATAAGACTTACAATACATGACCAACCAAAGGCCTTACCTATCCAATACAAAGAGTCTTCAACCTTACCAAGGACTTACCCACTTTGCAATGAGTCTTCCGCCTTCTTCCAAGGACTTACCTACTCTTGCACAAGTCTTCAGCCTTGTAGGAATTATCCACTTTTTTGGATCTTCCGCCTTTGACTTCACCTTCACTCAGAGAAGCTTCCACCAAGGACTTACCCACTTGAGCAAGGAGTCTTCTGCCTTCACCAAGGGCTTACCCACTCTTTCTCTACATCTTCAGCCTTGATCTTCACCAAGGGACGCCTTCCCTTGTTCTTCTTCACCTCTCTTAGCAAAGAGAGAGAACCTTCATCTTCTTGATTGAAAAGAGAGATAGGGAGGTGGTGGAAGTGAGAGCCTCACAAGATATACATGTAGGACTAGCTCTCTTACAGATTTCCTACTCACTCTAATGGATGTAGCAAGTAATTAAGCTTAGAGAGAGAGATGAGGCTATAGGAAGCACTCAACTATAGAATAGGAACCTCACATAGAGTTTTGCAATGAATTCTCAACCTTGGAATGAAGCCCAAGGGGTCCTATTTATAGATGGGGATGCCTCTTAGCCTTTGGGAAAACTTGAGAATGAAAACTAGCCATTTTGTGGCTTGCAACAGATATATCTTCACTTGTTGCAACTCCACAACAGATAGAAACACTTTTATGCACTTTTCCATACAGTGCAATCGGTCGAGTTTCTATAAAGGTAACTTGACCGATCAAGTAAATGACAAGGCCGATACTCAAATGATCGGTCGAGTTTGTCCTGACAAAACTCGACCGACCATTAGGAATCGAAATGGTCAGTTACTTGATCGGTCGAGTTCTGTGTAAACACAACTCGACTGATGCAATCTCCAGAAAATTGATCAAGGATGATCGGTCGAGTTTTTAGGTTGGGAAACTCGACCGACAAAGTGCCTGTAATCAATTTTCAAAGTTACATATAAAGTGATCTACCATTCATTCTAAGTGCTCCTGATTTTTTCTAAGCTTAATTACAAGTCATATAATCATTACAAGTGATTTACAACATGATTCTAATGGATTTACATCATATTACAAAAACATACACTTGTATTGACTTTGACTTGTCTTTTCTCCAATTTGAGATGTGCAAGTTAGGGCATTCAGAGTGTTTCTATACCTAATCTGAAATCACTCAAGTAGAGACATTAGACACCAATATGTGGAATGGTTAGTCATCATCAAAACACGGGTTTCGTCAATTTAGATGTGAGTCAACATTGACCTAATTGACCTTGAGTCAACATTCTTCCCCTTTTTGAAGATGACAAACCATTCCATAAATGTATTGAAAGCATTTAAGTAAAGTCACACCTTTGGAGAAACCTAGGGGTTTCAATAGGATTTGAGCTCATATGCTCCCCCTCAATTGATGCAAGTGGAGTTCTCATACTCCCCCTCAATTGATGATATTTCTCCTACATGGTTAGCTTTCATAACATTTATAGAATACTATGTCTTCTACTCATATATGTTCTACACATATATGTCTTCTCCCATTTACCTTCTCCCCTTTACATGGACATACTTCTCCTCTTCATGTAAGACATGTCTTCTTCCTCTTTTAAAGGAAGACATAACTTTCTCCCCCTTTGTCATTTCAAAAAGTGGGGTTATGAAGAAATAAGAAACATCACTTGTTAAAGAGAAAGGAGATAACACAAATATATATAAGGTGAGTAGAAGAGCACAGATAGGGGCTTGTCCAAGCATAGAAAGAAAAGCAAGTTAAAGCATATACTTGAACAACCAAAAATGCAAGATAAAATGCTGCAGAAAAACAATAAAACATAATTTTGACCCTCAAGATGACGGAATTTGACCAAAAACCATCAGAACTCATCGTGAAGCATGAGTCTTGCTCAGTGTTTCTGCATGAAAAACACTAGTCTTGCACCAAAAACTGAAACTGGAGCAAATCTGCATAAAATCCAAACATACTCTAATTTCTACATATAATGTAGATCTATGTACCCTGCATCACAATGTTATGCAAGCAACTCAAGATAGTAGATATGCAATTCAAGGAACAATCTTGAGCATGTATGAGACAAGATACAAGCATAGCATATAGATGAGCAAAGATGCTAATTATAAACAAGGTTAGAAATACATGTATATGAACTACTAGTAGATGATATCACAAGTTAGGACTACTAGTAGGATCTAGATCATAGCATGAGATACCAAAAGATACACAAGATAAAGCAAGCTATGAGTAGATGTAGAGATATATCCAAACAAAGAGATATGCAATTTTAGAAGCATGAAAGGATATAACTCACTACAAATATGCCTCATTACCAAAGGATGATCACCACTAAGAACCTCAAGGTTGTATCAACACAAGATATACACCTATATAGATGTAGCAAGTTAGCACAACGGAAGCAATTTTAGAAACAACCAAGAGATCCAAAGAGATCATCATCAAAACCTACAAAACAACTCAAAGCAAGTAATTGTAAGGTATAGACATACCAATTTAGAGAAACTAGAGAGATAGAGTTGTAAGCAAGATAGACAATTTAAAACATGGCAATATGCATATATAAAGGTACCAAATGAGAGTGCCAAAGAATAAGGCTATTGGTTGAGAAAATCTAGTTGAGAGGGAAATTCTCATTCAATAAGCCAAATGTATATTTTGTGCACAGTGTTATCGGTCGAGTTTTGTGCATTGTCAACTCAACCGATGACAGCTGTTGGCAACACTCTTGGTGTCTATCGGTCGAGTTTCAAGCAGGGCAAACTCGAACGACAGAGCAGCTGTCAAAAAAGCACATATATTTCATAAAAACATATTTAAAGGCATGCTAAATATACAAACCATATCCAAACATGTCTAAGAAAGTTAGTGATGCACTATAGAAGCATTAGAAACAATTTTTGAGCAAGAGTGTGAAGAGAATCACAAAATACCACTTTTGACTCAAAAACCATATGTATAGTGCACACTAACTTGACAAAAACAAGTTAGAAATGGTTATAAGAAAGAAAACCTTTACCTTTGTTCTTACCATTCCTTTTCCACTTGTTGTCACCCTCTACACATCTCACCTTTCTTCTTTCATGTGGATTGAGAAGTCAATTTGCAATTCAATAGCTCAAGTCAATCCATTTGCAAGTACCTACAAGAAGAAAGATGAAATGGTCCCTAATCATGTTTTTGGGTCTAGAGGGGTTAGTTTAGCAACCCAAGTCCTAGTGCTCTTGGGTGCTTTCCTAAAAGGACAACAAGTAGAATAATGACCAATTTCAATGCAATAGTTGCATGTGCCTATAGTCTTGGAACTATAGGATTCTCCATGGAAGATTGGAGGTCCTTTATCTTTGTTGTTCCTTTGACTACTATCATATCCTAAACCATGTCTACCCATTTGTTTAGTAGTATGGTGTATGATATCATTAATGCTCTTTTTACCAACTAAGAATCTTTGCAAAGAAGATCTCAAACTATCATTATCATGCATAAGAAAGGTAATAGTAGAAGACAATTGATTAATATTATCTCTAGCACGCAAAAGATCATTTTCTAAGCAAAGAGATTTAGTTAAATAAGAATCTCTATCAATATGAAGAGCAGCAACATCATTCTCTCTATTAGTAGAACTAGAACAAGATTCATACACATTGATTTTAGCAAGCAAGGAGGCATTTTTAGTTTCTAATTCTTGCAAAACAAAATCTTTTTCCTTGTTTTCAGATTTAAGAACATCAATATCATGCATGAGAGAATCAATAATTAAAGTATGCTCATTAGAACTAGGCATGAGAGGTTGAGCTTCTAGAAATCTAATCTTATCAAGCAAACTAGTATTTTCAAGTTTAAGAGAATCTACTTGACTAAGACAATCATTTTTATCATCAAGCAAGCAAGAATTAGCATGTTCAAGATCATCTAGTTCTACATGCAAATTATCAACAATTCTAGCAAGCTTTTTCCTTTTCCTTTTAGAAGACTTAATAGAGGCACAAGTATCATGAATAATAGCAATCAAAGATTATTTATCTAAAGAGTTTAGATTTACCTCACTTGAGTCCTTACTTGTTGATTCTATAAGAGAAAAATGGCATTCTCCTTCATCACTAGAGCTTGAGCTTGATCCTTCACTTGAATCTTCCCTTGAGCTTGAGTCGGAGGAGCCACTTAAGCTTGAGTGTCATTTCTCCTTCTTCTTGTGAAGATGGGTCTTTTTGCCTTGTGGGCAATCTTCCTTGTAGTGACCCTTCTTTCCACATGTGAAGCACCGGATGGAGGAGGACTTGCCTTTGTAGAATCTACCCTTGGAGTACATGGAATCTTCTTCAACTTGAGAGGATGGAGAAGCTTGACCAACAATATCCTTGATTTGAGCTTTGATTTCAGCCTTCTTCATTCTCTTGAGTTCTTTCTTCTCTTATCTTTCTACTTCCTCCCTCTTTTCAAGTGTGGCTTCATGTGCTTGTAGATTTCAAATGAGCTCTTCAATAGGAATATCCCTAAGAGACCTTGCTTCTTCAATGGAAGTCACCTTGGGTTCCCACCTCTTGGGGAAATTTCTAAGGATCTTTGAGTTGATCTCTCCACTAGACATAGGATGTCCTAGAATAGCAAGACCATTCACAATGGTGTTGAGCCTTGAGTACATGTTGGTTATCCTCTCCTCCTTTCCCATCTTGAAGTTCTCAAGAAGCCCTTTGAGCATGTAGACTTTGCTTTCCTTCACTTGATTTGTCCCTTCATAAGTGATGCATAGCTTTCTCCATACCTCATAGGTTGTTTCACATGAAGAAATCTAGTTGAACTCGGTGGGGGTCATTGAGGCATAAAGGATGTGCATGGCTCTAGCATTCAAGGTTGCTTTCTTCAAGGTAGCTTCATCCCATTCTTCAGTCTTTGTCTTTGGTAGCATGTATGGGCTGTTCACCATTTGCCACATCTCAAGACTTGATCCTTGGATGTAGAATTGAAGCCTTCTTCTCCAATAGAGAAAATTTCTCCCATCAAAGATTGGAAGACTGGTGAAGTGTCTCCCTCCTTGGTAGTCACACATCTTCTCCTACTTGTAGAAGTATGCTTGGAGAAGACCCGCTCTGATACCAATTGTTGGATCCTAGATGGGTGATTAGATGCTCTAGAGGGGGGGTGAATAGAGCTGAATGCACTTAAACAAAATTCATTAAACCTTCAAGTTATATCACAAGATAAGGTTGCTAAATAGGAAATTTGTGTGCAACTAAAACATGCATAGCAAGGATGAGAGAGATTGAACATACACCAATAGACAAGCTATTTAGAGTGGTTCCACACTTCAAACTAGAAGTGTGTCAGTCCACTTACCTAGAGATCTCAACCTCTAGGATTCCCTAACTATTGTACTCTTATATAATTCATTCATAAGACTTATAATACATGACCAACCAAAGGACTTACCTATCCAATACAAAGAGTCTTCAACCTTTCCAAGGACTTACCCACTTTGCAATGAGTCTTTCACCTTCTTCCAAGGACTTACCTACTCTTGCACAAGTCTTCAGCCTTGTAGGAATTACCCACTCTTCTTAGATCTTCCACCTTTGACTTCACCTGCACTCAGAGAAGCTTCCACCAAGGACTTACCCACTTGAGCAAGGAGTCTTCCGCCTTCACCAAGGGCTTACCCAGTCTTGCTCCAAGTCTTCAGCCTTGATCTTCACCAAGGGACACCTTCCCTTTTTCTTCTTCACCTCTCTTAGCAAAGAGAGAGAACCTTCATCTTCTTGATTGAAAAGAGAGATAGGGAGGTGGTGTAAGTGAGAGCCTCACAAGATATACATGTAGGACTAGCTCTCTTACAGATTTCCTACTCACTCTAATGGATGTAGCAAGTAATTAAGCTTAGAGAGAGAGAGGAGGTTGTAGGAAGCACTCAACTATAGAATAGGAACCTCACATAGAGTTTTGCAATGAATGCTCAACCTTGGAATGAAGCCCAAGGGGTCCTATTTATAGTTGGGGATGCCTCTTAGCCTTTGGGAAAACTTGAGAATGAAAACTAGCCATTTTATGGCTTGCAACGGATATATTTTCACTTGTTGCAACTCCACAATGGCTAGAAACACTTTTCTGCACTTTTCCGTACAGTGCAATCAGTCGAGTTTCTATAAAGGTAACTCGACCGATCAAGTAAACGATAAGGTCGTTACTCAAATGATCGGTCGAGTTTGTCCTGACAAAACTCGACCGGCCATTAGGAATCGAAATGGTCAGTTACTTGATCGGTCGAGTTCTGTGTAAACACAACTCGACCGATGCAATCTCCAAAAAATTGATCAAGGATGATCGGTCGTGTTTTTAGGCTGGGAAACTCGACCGACAAAGTGCTTGTAATCAATTTTCAAAGTTGCATCTAAAGTGATCTAACATTCGTTCTAAGTGCTCCTGATTTTTTCTAAGCTTAATTATAAGTCATACAATCATTACAAGTGATTTACAACATGATTCTAATGGATTTACATCATATTACAAAAACGTGCACTTGTATTGACTATGACTTGTCTTTTCTCCAATTTGAGATGCGCAAGTTAGGGCATTTGGAGTGTGTCTATACCTAATCTGAAATCACTCAAGTAGAGACATTAGACACCAATATGTGGAATGGTTAGTCATCATCAAAACACAGGTTTAGTCAATTTAGACGTGAGTCAACATTGACCTAATTGACCTTGAGTCAACATCTCTAACTCACGTTTTTGCCCCAAACTGTAGGTACCAATTTTCTCCCTTCTTGTAGTTTTTGACCTCATGAGCAATCCAACCAATTTGATAGTTTCTCCTCGCGGTTCTTCTCTATATGACTTCTATTTTGCACCAAGAAGGACTTAGACTCATGTTTTGGATGCCAAGTCATCATTTTGTTGTGCTGATCATCACCCTACCCTACCCTTTTCATGGAGGTAGAGCTTTTCTGGGTCATTGTTCACTGTATGAGCCAAGTTTGGGCTCGTTGGAACCAGTGGTGGATGAGAAACCTCATGGTGATGCTAGTTTTTAGTAATCATGGTCGAGATTGAATTTTTTATTTTGGGTTTTGATGAGCCTTCAGACTCACTTTGGTTGGTTTATGAAGGCATAGGAAGATAGCCATTGGTGAATTCCCATTTTTACCCCCATGGTCTTAATTGAATTGCTTATGACGCAATGGAAAACTGGCCTTTGATAATTTTAGTGTGTACTCTTGTCCTTGTTGGGTGAATTCTAGGTGGCAGGCCGCCATAGGGCCATCTCAGAACTGGGCCCCATGAATCAGATGATTTATTTCTTCTTGCGTGGCTTTTCCTCCAATTCTAATTGGTTTATTCTTGGTAAATTCACAGTAATTCACTAGATTGTCAAAAAAATATGAATAAATAGTAATTGGAAAGCTCTTTTGAAGAGGAACCTATTTCACTATTTTCAAACCCTATTTCTATAAGATTAGACCTTATTTCCTTAAAAGATTCAAATTAGGGTTTAGAATGTATTGGGGACGATAATTAATAAGAAATCAGGTAATTTTAGGAACATAGGATTCGATCAAGATCAGGGACACTAAGTTAGGTGCTTTCTCCAGGTGAGTGGATCGTGCACACTGAGTATAATTCTAGGGTTCTGGGTTTACATTATTTGTTTATGTATTTATGACTACTCCTTTAGAGTGCCATTATGTTATTACTCAGTGATTATCATGAAAATCATGTCCATGCTATCAATTTATGTTTCTTATTGATTTCGTGATTATACTTTCAATTGAAACATTGTGAATTACTACCATTCTCATTAATCAAGAAATTATGAAAATCATGTCCAAGTATAAGAAATCATGTTATGTTAATATAGTTCTCTCAATCATGTTATATGAGCCTTAACCAGCCTTATGTGAGCCTTAAGTGGCCTTATGAGCTCTATGGGAGCATTATGTGATCCTTAACCGGCCTTTTGTGAGCCTTAATTGGCCTTATAAGCACTATGGGTGCATTAAGAGAGAGAGAGAGAGAGAGAGACTATACAAATTTGAGTTAATCTGCACACCATTATTTTATCATGTCAATTTATTAAGTTTCAAGTAAACATGTTCACCATGTTAAGTCACTAAGTTTTTCAAGCTATCTCGTGTCATTTCAATTATATGTTATTTTCAAGTTATAACTACTCAGTGCCACTCACATAGTTTTACGTTTCTTTGCATGGGCTGGGGATGAGATGTCCGCAGAAGAGGAGAAGGAGAAGAAGTAGACCTCAAGGATCTCAACTCAAGCTCAAGGACAGTTGCCGGATCCCAACTGGTGGAGTGCCATTCTAGATAGTTATCTTTTATTTCAAGTCTTTTCATGTGGAAGTTTCTAGTTTAAAACTCTCTTTATGTTGGACTTAGAGTCCCTTAGTTATGACATATAAAAATGTACGTTGTGGTTCTTTTTATTCTTTGAATTTTTCTTGGTTAATGATATCATTTCTCAATTTGTCATGATCTCCCTTATGTGAAAATGCTTCCGCTATAGTTGTGTTAGTTTTAGAAAGAAGTTCGTCACAAAAATGTATACAAAACCATACACAATAGTACATATGACAGTATACATGTGTACAAAACTATACACAATAATATGCATGATAGTACACAAATGTACAAATCAATATACAACTATACACATGACAGTACACATGTGTATAAAATATTACTAAAGGGTACACATGGATCTACACATGTGTACTAAACTATACATGTGGATTTATACATGTGTACACAAGAGTACACATGGCAGTACACATATGTAAAAAACCATACACCAGAGTACACATGGCAGTACACATATGTACAAAACCATACACATCTATATACATGATGATAGTACACAAGTGTAGAAATCAATATACAACTGTACACATGATTTTATACATGTGTACAAAATAATACTTAATGGTACACATGGATCTACACATGTGTACTAAACCATGCACATGGTTCTACACATGTGTACACAAGAGTAGACATGGTAGTACACATGTGTACAAAACCATACACAACAGTACACATGATAGTAAACAAGTGTACAAATTAATATACAAAACTGTACACATGACAATACACATGTGTACAAAATATTACTTAATGATACATAGGGTAGTACACATGTGTACTAAACTGTACACATGGGTATACACATGTGTACAAAAGAGTACACATGGTAGTACACATGTGTACAAAACCATACACAACGGTACACATGGTAGTACACATGTGTAAGGGAACTACACACAACAATACACATGATAGTATACAAGAGTACAAATCAACACAAAACTATACACATGACTGTACACATGTGTACAAAATATTACTTAACAGTACACATGGATCTACACATGTACTAAAATGTACACATGAATTTACACATGTGCCCACATGGAAATACACATGTGTAGAAAGCCATGCACAACTGTACACATGATAGAACACGTGTGTATAAAAATATACACAATAGTACACATGATAGTACACAAGTGTACAAATCAATACATAACTGTAGACATGACTATACACATGTGTACAAAATATTACTTAATAGTACACATACATTTACACATGTGTACTAAACTATACACATGGATCTACACATCTGTACGCAAGATTACACATGGCAGTACACATGTGTACAAAACCATACATAAATGTACACATGATAGTACACATGTGTATAAAATTATACATAATAGTACACATAATAATACATGTGTACAAATCAATATATAACTATACACATGATAGTATGCATGTGTACAAAATATTATTTAACGGTACACATGGTAGTACACATGTGTACTAAACTATACACATGGATTTACACATGTGTAAGTAAGAGTACACATGGCAGTACATATGTGTAAAAAACCATACACAACAATACACATGACAGTACACATGTGTAAAAAACTATACACAACATCACAGATAATAGTACACAAAGTGTACTATCGTGTGTATTGTCATGTACACATAGTAGTACACATGTGTATTGTTGTGTACATGTTACAGTACACACCTGTACTAATAGTGCACATAGTAGTATACATGCGTATTATTATATACACAAATCAGTACACATGTGTATTGTCATGTACAAAATTATACATGATTGTACAAATGGCAGTACACATGTGTATGAAGCAATACACATGGCAGTACATTTGTGTACAAAACTATACACATGATAGTAAACATGTGTAGAAAATTGTTCAATATAACACATGGAAGTACACATGTGTAGACTACAAAACATATGATAGTATATTTTTGTACAAAACTATACACATACTAGTAAACATATGTACAAAAACTATACACAATAGTACACATGGCAGTAGACTATGTACAAAACTATACACATGACAATACACTTGTGTACAAAACTATACACATGACAATATACTTGTTCAGAGACACAATGCTTGACCACTTGAGCTAGTCCTTGTCGTCCATATGGCAATACACTTGTGTACAAGACTGTACACATGGAAGTACACATATGTACAACATTGTACATAGTATTACACATGGTAGTAGACTGTTTATACAATAGTACAAATGGAAATAGACTTGTGTACAAAAGTGTACACATGGAAATACACATGTGTATAGAACTATATACATGGCAATACACTTATAACAAAATTGTACACGTGGCAATACACTTGTAAACGAATTGATACACATGATAGTACACCTGTATAGAAGATTGTACAATCGTACACATGGAGGTACACATGTGCACACTATATTACATACAGAAATATACTTGTGTAAAAACTATACACATAGAAGTGCATACATGTACAAAACTATACATAACATTACACAAGGAAGTAGATTGTGTACACAATACTATACATGGACTTGTGTACAAAATTGTAAACATGTCAAGTACATATGTTAACAGAACTGTACACAACAATATACATAGTAGTACATATGTATACAAATAGTACACATGACAGGTGACTTATGTACATAACTGTACACATGGCAATACACATGTGTATAAAACTGTACACATGGCAATACACTTGTGTACAAAAGTACACACATGGCAATACTCTTTTGTACATAACTATACACATGGCAATACACTTGTATACAAAATTGTACACATGGAAATACACTTATATGTAAAACTATACATATGGAAATACACCTGTGTACACAAGAGTACACATGGCAGTACACATGTACACAACTATATAACTAATACAAATGATTATACACATGTGTACAAAACTGTACACAACAATACATGACAGTACACATGTGTACATCACAATACACATAGAAGTACACTTGTGTACAAAGCTGTACACATGACAATATATATGTGTACATAACTTTACATGATAGTACACATGGATGTACATGTGTATGCAACAGTAATCATAGCAGTATTGTAAGGCCTCTAAACTTGCTTAATGAGTTGAATAAGCTTAATTATCATAATTGAATTCTTATAACCCTAATATAACCTTGTGATATGATTTGAAATCATAATAAAAGCTTAAGTTTCAAATTTGGTCTAATTTGGACATTGGTTGAGCAAGTTATGCAATTTTATGCACATTTTGGACTTTTCTGCAATTTACCCAATTGAGAGGTTTTATTTACAAATTATCACTTGTATTATGTTCCTTGGATATTCTATCATCATTCTTGATCTTTTTTAGAATGGAGTGCCTATTTAAACCTTGGTTCGAAGGTGTTTTCTCTAAGGGTATTTTAGGGTTTACCCCTTCATGGATGAGCTACCTTTAGTAGCTATCAACTAATGAGTTATTTGTTTTTCTTGGAAATTCAAGAAATGAGGGATAAGAATGTATCCTATGGATTGTGGGGGATCTTCTTGTGTGTGTTATTGTATATTCTTAATAGTTTAAGGCTATGGACACTTGGAAAGATACTAGAACTTTAACTTTTTATTTTTCTTTATCTTAAAGTTTCATATACTTATCCCCAAGCACCAAAACGAGTCATTTTCTATCCAACACTTCCCTCCTTCTCCCAAACTCATTCTCCCTCTGTGATTCTATGAATTTTCCTATCCAACAAAGAAGAAAGTGGGGACCTTCTTGGAAAAAGGATCTAGGGTTGCAATTGACTTCCTTTTAGGGTTTAAAAAGCTTCCTTCTAGTGATATTGACCTAAAAGAGTAAGAATCCCCTTATTTCCTATATTGATTTCTTTTTTATCCTTACTCCTACCTTTATCCAGGTCGGAACCTTACTGTTGCATGGTAGAAATTGCTCTAAAGCTCTAAAATCCTACCTTTTTGCTCCTTATGCTTAGGGTTTTCTCATTTGATGAAGAAATTTGCTAGATGGATGAGTTCACAGCTTATGATTGGATTTTCTTCCCTACCTACTCATGTTTTATTATGTGTGAGAGTTTATCTTCTCATTAGAGGCAAGTTTTATAACTTTGTCCATGTTTATTGCTTACCATAAGCTTGCTAGTTCATGTTCTTGCTTGAAAATGATGATTCATGTACTAAAAAGCTATGCTTGACTTGGATTTTGATTTTTATAATGTTCCTTGTTCTGATTTCAGTTCTAGATGAACCTGTGATCATGTGTATGTTATTCCTAATGTATAATATGACTTGGATCAGGTTGGTTTGACAACCTATTGTGCTAAGCACCTATCAATCAATGGTCAATTTTAGGGTTTAAAGCTAAATTCTTCTATAAACCCATGACCCAATGATGGTACCATTGAAACAACCCTATGGTGTTGTCTTCATGAAAACTGATGGTCGGGATCAAAGGTGTCAGATGATTATGAAAACCTATGGTCACCCCCTTAGGTCAGGTTTTGGATCAATTAGAAGTTTAATGATCAACCATTAAGTACCCTACTGAAGTTATCAATCAATGATGGCATTAACTTAATATTTGATGCTAATTAATGAATATAGTGTTGATCTAACAACCTATGGTGACTTAATGGTCACTAATGATGGTGGATCAGGTCTCTACAACCTATGGTGAGTTAAGCATTGTAGTTGTAGCATGAATTAAGCCTTAGACCAATGGTTTCTTGGGTCACTTGATGCAATGGTCGGACCTATACTGTAATTGATGGTTTTAACATATGAACTTGACATAATGGTAAATATCTACTGTTTATTCCTCCAATTAAGTCGAATGATGACTATTGTAATATGTTGGTCCTAATAATGTGATTTATATGGTTTCCATTATATGATCAACTTAAGGAGCTTACTTGTTGACAATGGATGGTTTGTTTTAAATGAACAGTTGATTGTGGGTTTTACCCTACTCTCAATGGAACATTTTGTGTTGTTAATCAAGGGATGTCTAGGGTTAAATGGTGAATCTTTCTAGATCACAAATAAAGGACTTCATAAGTGTTTTATCCAAGGTGCTTACTTATGTAAACAACCAATGGTCTTACCTTTTAAACATCCAATAGTTTTGAGTGACATTGTGGTATGGTGATATGGGTTGAATGATGATGGAACAAATGGAGGGTTACCCTTAATAAGGTAGTATTATCTATTCACTCATATGAATGGAAGGGATGACAACCATATTGTGTTGATATGTAACCCTAATGAGGTATAGCTTGTTATACCTATCCTTAATATAACTAAATGATGGTAATTGGGTATGAATAGTCCTTGAATGATTAATACAATCATGGAGTACTCTCTTATTGTTGTTGAAACCCTAGTATGCTATAACCCGATGGCTACACCTTGATTTATGTGTGGGTTCGTACTTGATAGTAGTATGGAATGTGATGGTGATGCTTCACCTTATGTATCCATGATCAAATGGGGATGTCGTGAGTTAGGATTTGGGTATAAGTGTTAATTGGTAACATCAATATAATTTATCTTGTTGAACCTAAATCTAATGCAAATAGATAAAGATGAGTATTCATGTTTAACATTCGTATATGATGGAATGATGGTGAAATAACCTCCTTAATATGATCATAACCTTAATATGTTAATTGGTGGTTATCATAGCCACATGGTTGATACTTTCTTATGCTAAACATGTGCATTATGAATATGATGAGGGTTAATCATATATAGATTCCTTGCATGTTGATGTAATAAAGGAATGTTCTTAATGTTAATATAACCCTGATATGATTGTTTATGAATATCTCCTAGCTTATTAATGCAATATTGTGCTGATCTGGTGTAGTATATGTAAGTGAGGTTGTTGAGCCTTGTTGTAAGGCATGGAATGATAATGATGATCTTGTAGAGAATAGTATGATGGTCTTGATGACCTTTGGGCAATAGTATGATGGTCTTGATGACCTTTGGGCATAGTTGAGCCCTGAATGAGGTGTAATCCTCTTGTGTTGATAAGGGTTGATACCTTGTGATATTGTGAAAATGATTTATATCTCATGATAGTATGATGACTAGTGTAGCCTCATGAATGCCAAGTGAATATTACCATATGATGATGAGATGAGAAATTATGTTTCACACGTTTTATATCTTTTGAAGTTGTGATATTTATATGCTTGTTAGAAGTGAATTAGGGTTTGTATGTCCACTTGTTTGATGTAGCCTTAATTCACCCAATTTGCATAACTAATCAAGTAAAACTATAATCATGTAGTGCCATGTGCCATAGATCCATCTGAGTGTTAGAACTTGCTAGATGGCAAAATGAGTATTCCTAAGGGAAACTCAGAGCACATACTGATGAGTATGCAGGGTGCTTGTCATCCTAAATTCAAGTGTTTAGGGAGGATGACTGTGGTCATACCTATCCCTTAGTTTGAGAATGGATGTGGTAATGTCTCGGTGATTATATATGTGATGAGATTGGAGGACAACTGCGGTTGTACCTTAGATGGTAGGGTATGCGTACCCACCTCCTTTCACTAGTGTCGTGACTTGTACCAAGTGTGGCAACACATCCCACTATCACACAGACAGCGAGGTGTTACGCGAAAATGTGCGGAAAACACCATAAACTACAAATTACCAAAAACATGGGTTAATTAAAACTGATTGCAGAAAGCAGATAAACCAAGAAACTATTACATTCTGATCCACATCCTGCAAGAAAACAAGTCATATAAACATTTACAAGCCTTGATACGTGTTCACAGCTTAGGAGATCAGATGTCATGTCATCACATGAGTTCATCACCTATTTATACATACAGAACGGCCAACATCCGGCCAGCAACAGGATATACAAAATGTCATCGGCTATACATCGTGAAACAACGTCAAAACACCTCCAAGGACCTGAGAGTACAGGGATGACTCTAAGACTCTACTACAAAATGACCAAAACAACAGCATATCCATCTCTTGCCTTCTACTGCTCTTCTTGCTACTCGGCCGCAACTCCACGACCACCACCATGTCTAGCTCAAACACCTAAAAAGTCTGTAAACCAGTGGGGTGAGACACACAGTCCCAGCGAGAAACATAACTCCCTGCCGAAACCACAGAACCTCAGAAGATGAAGCAACAATAGCAAATAACTGATAGAAGATATAACAAGAGTAGTCTATATAGCAAAGCTATTCATACCATCAAGCTTACCAGGCTGTACGGAAGGCAGATAACCAAGTATTTCTTTATGGAACATGATTAACAAGATAAGATTTATAAGATCTTACCACATAACATAAGGAACGTTTAAGTAACTGCAAGTATAATGAGATTAACTACACAAGAAAGGCCTCAATCAATGTTTCGTGTTTTTCCTTAAGCAATAAATACTATTCAGCTGGATTACGTATTGTTATGCCCTGAGGAAGTGAGCCATACCGCTCAGATCCAACCGACGGCTACGAAACCCAGAGCCGGTGCCATACAAGGTCAATGGAAGAGCCGGACTCCACGACCTCCCACCTCGTGGTCAGTGCACGAGTACAACACAAGTAGGACCGCAGTCTTATGCTTAAGTGGACTCAGCCACAGGGTCAGCTCTCGCAGGCTACCCTCTGCCTAGCCTGCCTCGGTACAGGTCTCGGTGCTAGTAAAACTGAGCCATAGGCCTGTTCACTGTGCTCTGAGCCATGAACGCATTCATGCTCCCATATCACATATCCGGAGCCATGGGCCTGTTCACCATGCTCTATACATATCCCGAGTCTAAAACTGTAGCTGCACTCGAATCCTCACTATTTTAGGCTAGGAGAAACCTCACATATTCAACAATATGCGCTTCGGGTTAACCCCCAGGAGAACCCGTTTCACCATCACCAGCTACTGACGATGATGGATCTATGGCCAGGGCAAACTACATGATATGTTCCACTGTGATTAGTTAGTATATTTTAAGTGGATTGTTGAGGCAATCAAGTTGTATAGCATGCAGACTATAACAAGAATAAACAACATGAAACTCAACATCATGATTTTACTGTCATCAACATCATACTGATCCATCACAAGGATCCAACATGACATTGCCATGGGATCTCAATCCCTCATCACATAGTGTCACTGCCTCTCAAGGCTTACATCATCACCATGGGATAGCAATCCCAGATCATCATCAGAGAATAACATCTCATTAAGGCACTCTAGCCAAACTCAGGTCTTCCGACCAAACACACCATGCATGTTATCTCATCAACAAGAGTAACCATCTGAGCAGTGTTACTCAAACATATATACCTCATAGCCCTTTACCTGGCTATACATTTGTACCTGCATGGTTAGTATGCACAATCATAGATTATCAGAAGAGTTATATTATCAACATAGGCAGTACTGATGATTATATACTTTATCATTCATGCCTCAACCTGTGACCATAAGCATAGGTCATATCATCATGCAAGCATCTTTCATGCTTACCATTTATTCAGCATTATACATATAGTTCCATATGATCATAAACACAGGTACTACCATGTCAAGCTACATAGATGTGATCCATTATATCAATTATCAAGTATGTCAGGGATCACTATCATAAATCAAACGTGATTGCATCTGCAAAGACTAGCATATCGGTTTCCAAACAAGGAACAAGACCCTCACTATAAGCGCCCACTACCCTCACCAAATGTAGTATCGGGCAGGGCACTCTCCCCTATCGCCCAACACTCCCACCAAATAACGGTCAAGCAACCAGCTACATATCGGCCAAGCATAACAACAAGGGTGTCGGGCTACCTTAGGGTGTATCGGGCAACCAAAGCACAATGACCACCACCAGCATAACGTGCAGCTTGGCCCAAGGGCATGCAGTGCAACACTGTGTCGTGGAACGACGCATTATGCACAGGGTTATCATCTCGGATTAAGAGTATCAGCCAGCATCACTCACAGGGAGTAACGTCCAAGGATGCAACTCAAATGAGCAGCAAGGAACTTGTCGTTCAACCAACCTATCGACCGACACAAGGCAAAGACAGAGGCGTAACACCCATCACAAGGTCAGCCCACAACGCCCCCTAACGTCTAAGATATAACAGCACTAAGCAGCCACCTGAGCTAGGTGTGTCAGGCAGGATACTCAACCAGGTGCGACGCCTACCACCAAACAAGGATAAGCATATCGGGCAGGGTAAACAACATAGTGTGATGCCCGACACACAAAAGGTCAAGGACCAGGGTACATCGCCCAACCCAACCACAACAACATGACATCCAAGTCTCTAGGTCAAGAGGGATATTGGGCAACGCCAACCCCAAGCCATATCGGCCAAGATGCACTCTACAAGGTCATCATCCACCCCAAGCACAAGGGTACCAAAACCCTAATGGATCAAGAAGATGGCTCACCTCTCAACAACTAAGAGAGAGGGGTCTTTCACAACTCCTTGTCACCAATTGGGCAACACAAGGATCAGACCTAACAAAGGTCCACAACCACCACAAATCTCACCTTTCAAGTCCATGGTGAGAGGAGGGTGTTGCTCAAGCCACTAGAACACAATCTCACCTCTCAACTTAAACGAGAGAGGGGTATTGCCCATATTACTAGAACTCAAGCTCACTCCTCTAGACCAAGGAGAGAAAGGAGTGTTTCTCAACAAGGAACCCTAAAACACATGGTTCGGACAACAAGAACAACTTAATCAAGAAGCTCAACTAACAACATACATAGTCGATATGATCGCAAGAAAGCATACAAGAACATAGAAGATGGTAATGCAGTTAGGGTTAGGAGTTATGTAACCCGCCTTAAGCAAGCTCCAAGCTCCTAGCTCCAAGCACCACCACAAGAAGGAGAGAAAGGCACTCTAGGTTTCGGCCACCACTATAGGAAGAAGGAGACTCCAAGAAGGATCGGTCACCAAGCTTGTAAAGGAAGAAGGGTGTCATGCGCCAAGGAGAGGGAGACTAAGGAACTAAAGGGATCCTTAGCAAGAGAAAGGGAACACATATATAGAATAGGATGGAGGAGAAACCAAGGTAAGATAAGGCAAGGTGTCACCCACCTAGGGACACTTGTCCATGGGCAAAGCCACCACTCTAACATGCCCTAAACACATGTCCAAGGTCATTGCCACATGCAAGCATCAAGCACCAAGTGTCCACTAGTGGTGACACAAACGAGGTCAAAGAGGGTCAAAGGGTCCATGGGGGACACACCTCCACTCCACCATGGCCGACACACTCCCTAGGCCGACACACCATAGGCCGACACACCTAGGTCGACACAAGCACACTTTCCCGACACAAGGTCCAAAGAGGCAGAGGCAAAGGCAACGCACCACAAGGCCCAACAAGCTCAACCAAGCCCAAAGGAACTCAAGCAACGAGCCCAACGCTTCCTCTCAAAACTAGAGGAAGAAAGGAGAGGGAGGAACACCTCACAAGGTGACAAACTTGCCCACAAACCCTAGACTTGGGTTAATTGCAAGTAGCACCTCCATCTCTCAACAAAACACCAACAAACCCTAATCACCACTAAAGATGATTAGTAAGCAACAAAGCACCAGGGTTAAGCAAAGAAAACAGGATAAACCCTAAACGGAGGTCAGGGTCCTTACAAACTAACCCTCTACAAAGGGATCTCATCCTCGAAATCTGAAGGAAAAAGCGAGGGATACTTCCTCCTCATCTCTTCCTCAAGCTCCCATGTGGCTTCCTCAACGCCACGATGATGCCAAAGAACCTTCACCAGAACCAGGTCCTTCCTCTTCAGCTTCTTAACTCTTCTGTCAAGGATCATCACAGGACCTTCCTCGTAGGTCACATCTTCATCAAGCTCGACTTCGACCGGCTGTATCACTGTTCTTGTATCTGGATGACTTTTCTTCAGCATACTGACATGGAACACTGGGTGTAACCTGTGCAACTCTGGCGGCAGCTCCAACTTGTAAGCTACCTTGCCCATACGTGATATGACCGGGTATGGCCCCATATATCTAGGTGCTAGCTTACCCTTCCGGCCAAACCTTAGCACACCTTTCCACAGCGAGACTTTAAGATACACTTTGTCTCCTACCTGGAACTCCAAAGGTCGTCGACGATTGTCTGTGTAAGACTTATGCCTGTCCTATGCCGCTTTCAACTGTTACTGTATCACCTTGATCTTTTCTATTGTCTATTGTACTAACTCAAGACCCAAAAGCTGATATTCACCAGACTCGTACCAACACAACGGAGATCTGCACTTCCTGCCATATAAGGCCTCATAAGGAGCCATGTTAATGCTCCGGTGATAACTATTGTTGTAGGAAAACTTTATCAAACTGAGATGTATGTCCCAACTGTCTAGGAACTTCAAAACACAAGCTCAAAGGAGATCTTCCAAAGTCTGAATAGCCCTCTCAGACTGTCCATCTGTCTGTTGGTGGAAGGCAGTGTTGAACCTCAACTGCGTTCCCAACGCTTTGTGCAACTGTTCCCAGAAACGGATCGTGAACTGAGGACCTCTATCGGAAACTATTGTCGCTGGCACACCGTGCAAACGCACTATCTCATCTACGTATACTCAAGCGAGCTTCTCGGTTGTATATGTTGTCTTTACCGGTATGAAATGGGCAGACTTTGTCAATCTGTCCACTATCACCCAAATGGAATCATGATTCCTAGTTGTCCTGGGTAGTCCAACTATGAAATCCATGGTTATATGATCCCATTTCCACTGCGGTATCGGCAAGGGTTGCAACGTACCTGCCGACTTCTGATGCTCAGCCTTGACTTGCTGACATACCGCACACCTAGCTACAAACTCGGCTACATCTTTCTTCAAACCGGGCCACCAATACAAGTCCTTCAGACTATGATACATCTTGGTGACTCCTGGATGCATAGCATACATCGACGTGTGTGCTTCTTCGAGTACTAGCTTCCGCAGATCATCTACATTGGGGACCACCATCCTATCTCGGTACAAAACTAGTCCATCCTTGGACTCATGGAACCCATCATGCTTTTCACTACCAAACTCTGATCTGATCAACTACACTGCATCATCTACTTGTTGTGCATCCTTGATCTGTTGTCTCAGCGTAGGCTTGACTTGCATGTGTGCTAAAAGTCCAGCTAACAAGGAAACTTCCATCTGCACATTCATTTGCCGCAAGGAAACAAACATATCCCGTTTATGGCATCCCAAGGAATTCAAATGTGCCTTCTTTGTAGAGGGAAAAGAAGACTTTCGGCTAAGCGCATTAGCTACCACATTCACCTTACCAGGATGATACTCGATGGTGCAGTCATAATCATTGATTAGCTCCATCCATCGACGTTGTTGCATGTTTAGCTCATTCTGTGAAAAGATATACTTTAGATTCTTATGATCTGTGAAGATCTGACATACTTCCCCGTAGAGGTAGTGTCTCCAAATCTTTAACGCATGAACCACTGCTGCTAACTCCAAGTCGTGAGTCGGATAGTTCTCCTCGTGTCTCTTAAGCTGTCCCTAGAAAGGTTAGGGTTAGATAACGAGAAAAGAAACAAGAATTAAGAGCATAAATGTAAAAGGAGATAGAACTTACATTTCATAAAGTTGTTTTTGTTGGAAATGTATAGAAATGCTCTTATATGTTTGAATTGAAATATTCAATACTTTGAAATATGGGTCTTTAATATTTGTTGTACACTATGCAGTTGTAGCATTTATTGATTTCATTCTTTGTAACAAGCAAACTAGAATTGACCTTTGAATGAGCTTTTGTTAGTGGATAAGTTTTCTTCCACACTTCTGAGATGAATAGGAGTTGAGAAATCCTTTGTAGTTCTTGGCTTCAGGACTTCAGGTTTGGCCTGGTCCGGCTGGCAGGATGCGTTACTAGGATCTAATGAATCCTATCAATAGTATAATAAAAAAATAGAATTTGAATAATTAGACCCACATCAGAGTAAGAATGTACATACAGTAAGATGTTGAAACATATGGGCAAGATCAGAACAAATAAGAATCAGTTGAAACTGGTATCTGAGGTTCAATTTTGGGGCCTCATATGAGAAACCCTTAATTGGGAATAAAGGAACATGATATAAGATTCATAATCAGTTTATTGATTAATATTATATGAACTATACATATGAAATATGGAAAAGATATGTGAAATGTATGTATGGTTCTAGATAGCAAGAATCAATCATGAAGAATGAATCATAGAATAGAGTATAATGCTTTTATGAACTCTAAAGCAAAGGCTAAGTAGAGAATAGAGTTGAGCATTCAATAGGTCCATAGAAGTAAAGAGTCTTCAAAAGAGTAAAAGTAAAGAGAATCGTATGAACATGTAATTCATAAGACTAGAACAACAAACTAGTTTCTAAGCAAAGAACATAGGTGTAGTTTAACGAATGAATAAGTCATACAAAGGTAGACTGTATTCAGGAGAGAAAAACTTGATTGAAAGAGAAACTATGTTTGACCCATGCATGATCCACTTGATTTAAAAATGAAGAATATGTAATGTATTCAACATGAGGAAAAACTAATAGAAGGACTATTAATTTAGAACGTTAACTTCGCAATAGTGTAAAGATAAAGGAGGAAATATGTGCAACATGGTATACATGACCATACATATGAATAAGCAACATGGTCATAAGAGAAAAATTTAGAATTAAAGATGACGGGTTAAAGAGTAGTATATGGTAAGAGGACTATGAAACGTAAGATAGGGTTTGAAATATGATGGAGAAGTTATAAAATAAAGAGGTTGTGAGATTCAAGCAAGTGCTAATTAATCAAATATCTCTGTTGATAACTAAGTAAATCTACATACGAGAATGTATTAAGGGAATGTTTGAATACAAGTATTCCAAGTCTTAAAATCATCTTCTCTTTCATATATTCCTTAATGAGAGCAAGGTGGGAATGAAATGATAAGAGAAAATGAATCATATATGGTGCATAACTACCTTGGTGGGGTCATCTAGTGAATGTAATAGTGACATAAAATATGATGAAGTGCGATAAGAAATAAATTCTTGTGTGATAGCAAGAATGATGAATAAGCTATTCCTATCTTAAATACTTCAATGTTAATGATGTTTATTGTATATAATCATATGAAAAGGATAGGTAGAAAAAAGTAAAGAAGTAATGAATGAGTAGAGAGATATGGGAAAACACTAGCTTTTTGTAATATGTGAATTTGTTTTTACATGTATGATTTGTTGAAGGCATATTAAGGTATGAAAGTTGGTTCTACATATGATTTCAGGGTATTTGTGTAAGCTATATGTTAAATTAAAGGCGTATGATAGTTGTAGTAATTCATACCTGATATGCATCTTACTATTGTGTATTTGTGATATGGTGATACAGTTTGGATGATGTCAGAACACATGGAGAGATACCCTAAACAAGGTAGTCATACTTATTCACTCATATTAATAGAAAGGGATGATAATCAGATTGTCTGGACAAGTAACCCTAATGAGGTGTAGCTTGTTATACCTAGCTCTAATATAACTGAGTGATGGTAATTGAGTATGATTAATGCTTGAATGACTGATACAATTGTGGATTACTTTATTACTGTGGTTGAAACCCTAAAATGATATAATACGATGGTTACACTTTAAATTGTGTGTGGGCCCATAACCCACAGGTCCCAGGATCAAAACAGGATAGTATGGAATGAGGTGGTAATGCTTCACCTCATGCATCTATGACCCAATGGGGATGCCAAGAGTAGTATTGTGCAATTGATTGTTGAATCTAGACTTTTAATTCAAGACTGTTTTGCTATTTGAATAGCACTTTATTAAAGTTTAAAACAGCATGGTGAACTCGCTTTTGTCACTTAAAGGTGATACATAACAATAGAACTTTCTGAGCCGCATAAGTTGAGATAGTTGTATCAGAGTTGCGCAGCGAAAGCTTGGTGGTTTATCTTTGCATTCTATGTTTGACTGTGGCATAAAGAATTTTCTTGATATCATTGAAAACTATTTGAAATATGTTGTGATTTAGTAAAGAATTAAAAGATCTAATGTTGAAAACTACATTCAGGTATGAAATACAAGAATATAATGACATGGAAGGTTTTAGAAGCTTAGAATAACCTTGAATGTATCTTTCTTGTAGGTTTATATTTCGAGGACGAAACATTCTAAGGGGGGGAGAGTTGTTACGACCCCATCTGAGCTTAATTGGTAAACTAGGGTTTACCTAGACAATTGCAAAGATTAATTGGAATAATCATTCTTGAAATCTAATTAATGACGATAACACAATTAGGATGTTTTAACTATGATAAGAAGTGTAACTGTTCTTTTGTCTTGAGAATTAGGGTTTGAGAAGCATAAACCCTAATCGGCCCAAAATAGGGTTTTGATGATACATGAATACAGAATTTGATAAGTAGAATGTCTCACTAAATGATTTTTAGTATTTTATGTGTAACTCTGATTTACTTAAAATTTGGATATGATTTGGATATATAAAATGTGAACAACATTGGTAAATATCAGAATTTTTGAAGAATGTTCTGACCTGTTTATCGGTCGAGTTTCAAACTTGACCGATCATATTTCCAGATTTATATAGCAGTGTGGTAATTGAATTTTATCTTTTTATTCGTATATCCAATTGATCTCAAATTTTAACTGCGCTTGAAAAACACAGTTTTAGACATTTTGTTAAATTGGAATAATTTTTGGATGACTTTTGATCTCTACAGTGAGGGTGTCGGTCGAGTTCTGTGCAGGGCAAACTCGACCGAATCTGCTGCAGACTGCAATATAGCAGTGCACTGTTCTATTTTTAATTATTTATTTGTAACTCCAAATAATCTCAAATTTTAACTGAAGCTTTATAGATCAATTATAAACAACGTGCTAAATTCCCATAATTTTTGGAGAAGATTTGATCTCTGAAATAAACGAATTACAGTAACTTTTGTATAACTGAATATTCAGCCAATATAATTAAAGTTGAGTGTTGGGTCAATATGCAATTGACCCAAGCAGCTCAAATTGACTTATATGATCGACCACACACACACACAGCTCTCATTCTTCGTCATCCATCCCAAAGAAATGAAAATCTAGATAGAGGGAGAGTTAGGACTTGAGTGGAGAAAGAGGAGGAATTGCTGACCTAGGGTTTTGCGGTCCGAGGAATGGTGAAATCAAGTAAGTTTAGATCCTTTGCATAGCCTTTTATGGTGAATCTTCTCTCTCATGTCAAGATTCCGTCCATGCTCTGATTGGATCCAAGATGATGTTGAAATTCCCTCTTTTCTCACCCTTTCTTCATAATCCCTCATTTTCAAGGTTTCCTAGTTGAATGGAAGAAGAATTGGGAGATTTGCTAGGGATTTGATATGAGTTCGAGATCCCCTGAGTTGAGCTGCAGTTTTGAGGTGTTTTCACACCTTAGGGTGAGTGGGTTCTTCCTTTAAACAGTATAATGCACGAAATTTGATTATAGCATCCAAATCCCTAATTGCTTGGTACGTGATTCTAAACCCTGAAATGTCCGTTTAATTTAAGTTGTTGCAATTTGATATGATATGGATTCCTTCGCTATTTGAATGACTCCTTGATGGTAGATTCACATCAAAAACGTATACAACACATCCTAGAAAGAATGCTTTTCAGATTTATACCATATGATGTAATTAGGGTTTAACCTAATTGAGATATCTCTAGAGTTTCAACCTTATTGAAAAGGACTAGTAAACTTATAAGTGGTTAGGATGTACCTCATGGATTACCTTATTTGAATTTTATCCTTGGTGCATGATATCTCAGTGAATAGCATGGAAACCTAAATTTAGTTCAATTTCCATGGTTTCATACATATATCGATTGTATATGATTTGTTGAAAACAATCTTTATTTAGTGAATGCTTACATCCTATGAAATCCTTATGAGAACCATGTGGCAAGTGAATGAGGTAAATAAAAAGGTGAATGAGGCGAATGAAACCCTAAGAGTAGGGTGTTGGCATGTGATGAATGAATAAGGCAAATGAAACCCTAAGAATAGGGTGTTCAATGAATTATGTTATGGTGACATGAAAGGTCTCGATATGAGATGTGGTGATACTTAACTGTTGAATTGTATGTTTCTAGTGCATTTAACTTTATGTGCTTCTTCTCTCTGAGTTGATATCTACATACTGCAGGGCTTCTTATATTTCAATACATATCTCGTAAATTGCAGGTGATGAGATATGACATGCCCTAGAAAGGGATGTTACTGAGACATGGTATATGTTGAATACATGAGCTATGATGTTTTATATGATATGATATGGCAGGCCGTGTGAGCCTTGTGAGAAATGTAAAATGAGTTATGATTTCTGTTTTACATGTATCTATAATATTAATGTTAGACTTAGGTGCCCTGAACACCGTAGAACCCCTTTGAGAGATCTGCTTCTTAGGGGTGAAACTCGTGTTGCAACATTAATCGTGTGGAGTCATGGTGGCACGAGGATAGAGAGACAGTGTTCAACAATAATCCGTGCGGAGTCACGGTGGCACTGGAGAAAATAGGGGTTATTGCAACAAGATCCGTGTGGAGTCATGGAGGTAACCCCGTGAGACTCTCCGCCTGTGTGCTCAGGTTAGAGGAGGAGTCTAGAGCACTCGGAGTAGTGCATTGAGGCCGGAGAGCCTGTGGTCCTGTGGCATAACAGGGCTGGCGTCAGACTTAGCATTTCCCGGGTGTGTCGCTAAGTCTTGTACGGTGTGGCCGTAGTGCACTGCGAGTCTCTATGCAGAGTACACTGCATAGATCAGGGCATAAGTTAAAATATGATCATATAGGTTCACAGAGTTCCTTATGAATGAATGAGCTAAGGAAGACTAGAGCATAGTCTTCTAGTAGTTATTCTTTGGATGCAATATTTACATTCTTTGTTATTTCAATTATATTGTTTTAGAACTGCTCAATGTAGTATTTATTGTTGTTAAATTTCATAACGTTTATTCAAAGTTATATCTGTAATCACATTAGTGCCTTAGACTGTTTCCTTGAAGTACTCATTCACTGAGCGAGTAGGCTCACCCCTCTACTCAAACATTTTAGGGTTAACCACGTAGACTTGAAGATGGTCATAGCATCAGTGTAGATCTGCTACAAGAGTTAAGTACAAGATTAGTTGAGTTAGTCGGTCCTTGTCACTCTAGGTCCTCAGTAAGAGATAAGAGAGAGAGTTGTAATTACGATGTGTAATATTGTTCCTCTTTTGATATGTATGCTAATTAGCAAGTTTTATGTGCATAAGGTGTGAGAGACATCATGAATGTTTATACATGTATCTTTACTATTGAAGTCTGATTAGTAAAAGAAATGTTCAGATTCCTTTGTTAAGATGTTATGTGGTTCAATGCAGGGAAACAAGAGTTTTAAAGAAAAGAAAAAAAAAGTTAAGGGTGTTCTTTGTGTTACATATAAGTCCTATCTTATGCCCTAATCTCATGATTTGAGGAAATTGTGAGATCGGGGTGTAACAGCTTGGTATCAGAGCTTAGGGTGAGTTGTCAAGGACCATTAAGTTAGTAAGTTAGAGTCCTATGTGTGGCAGATAGGAGATGTTTGATGTTAGCTTTGGGGATTTGAGTATTTGGATATCCTGGCCCGATATCTGAGTACTTGGATCAACCAGTACAAGCTACTCTGTCTATTCTTTCACGTATACCCTGGCCAGGTATACAGTGGAAGAATGGGCTAGAGAGGAACCCTAGAAAGGTTAGGGTTAGATAACGAGAAAAGAAACAAGAATTAAGAGCATAAATGTAAAAGGAGATAGAACTTACATTTCATAATGTTGTTTTTGTTGGAAATGTATAGAAATGCTCTTATATGTTTGAATTGAAATATTCAATACTTTGAAATATGGGTCTTTAATATCTGTTGTACACTATGCAGTTGTAGAATTTATTGATTTCATTCTTTGTAACAAGCAAACTAGAATTGACCTTTGAATGAGCTTTTGTTAGTGGATAAGTTTTCTTCCACACTTCTGAGATGAATAGGAGTTGAGAAATCCTTTGTAGTTCTTGGCTTCAGGACTTCAGGTTTGGCATGGTCCGGCTGGCAGGATGCGTTACTAGGATCTAATGAATCCTATCAATAGTATAATAAAAAAATAGAATTTGAATAATTAGACCCACATCAGAGTAAGAATGTACATACAGTAAGATGTTGAAAAATATGGGCAAGATCAGAACAAATAAGAATCAGTTGAAACTGGTATCTGAGGTTCAATTTTGGGGCCTCATATGAGAAACCCTTAATTGGGAATAAAGGAACATGATATAAGATTCATAATCAGTTTATTGATTAATATTATATGAACTATACATATGAAATATGGAAAAGATATGTGAAATGTATGTATGGTTCCAGATAGCAAGAATCAATCATGAAGAATGAATCATAGAATAGAGTATAATGCTTTTATGAACTCTAAAGCAAAGGCTAAGTAGAGAATAGAGTTGAGCATTCAATAGGTCCATAGAAGTAAAGAGTCTTCAAAAGAGTAAAAGTAAAGAGAATCGTATGAACATGTAATTCATAAGACTAGAACAACAAACTAGTTTCTAAGCAAAGAACATAGGTGTAGTTTAACGAATGAATAAGTCATACAAAGGTAGACTGTATTCAGGAGAGAAAAACTTGATTGAAAGAGAAACTATGTTTGACCCATGCATGATCCACTTGATTTAAAAATGAAGAATATGTAATGTATTCAACATGAGGAAAAACTAATAGAAGGACTATTAATTTAGAACGTTAACTTCGCAATAGTGTAAAGATAAAGGAGGAAATATGTGCAACATGGTATACATGACCATACATATGAATAAGCAACATGGTCATAAGAGAAAAATTTAGAATTAAAGATGACGGGTTAAAGAGTAGTATATGGTAAGAGGACTATGAAACGTAAGATAGGGTTTGAAATATGATGGAGAAGTTATAAAATAAAGAGGTTGTGAGATTCAAGCAAGTGCTAATTAATCAAATATCTCTGTTGATAACTAAGTAAATCTACATACGAGAATTTATTAAGGGAATGTTTGAATACAAGTATTCCAAGTCTTAAAATCATCTTCTCTTTCATATATTCCTTAATGAGAGCAAGGTGGGAATGAAATGATAAGAGAAAATGAATCATATATGGTGCATAACTACCTTGGTGGGGTCATCTAGTGAATGTAATAGTGACATACAATATGATGAAGTGCGATAAGAAATAAATTCTTGTGTGATAGCAAGAATGATGAATAAGCTATTTCTATCTTAAATACTTCAATGTTAATGATGTTTATTGTATATAATCATATGAAAAGGATAGGTAGAAAAAAGTAAAGAAGTAATGAATGAGTAGAGAGATATGGGAAAACACTAGCTTTTTGTAATATGTGAATTTGTTTTTACATGTATGATTTGTTGAAGGCATATTAAGGTATGAAAGTTGGTTCTACATATGATTTCAGGGTATTTGTGTAAGCTATATGTTAAATTAAAGGCGTATGATAGTTGTAGTAATTCATACCTGATATGCATCTTACTATTGTGTATTTGTGATATGGTGATACAGTTTGGATGATGTCAGAACACATGGAGAGATACCCTGAACAAGGTAGTCATACTTATTCACTCATATTAATAGAAAGGGATGATAATCAGATTGTCTGGACAAGTAACCCTAATGAGGTGTAGCTTGTTATACCTAGCTCTAATATAACTGAGTGATGGTAATTGAGTATGATTAATGCTTGAATGACTGATACAATTGTGGATTACTTTATTACTGTGGTTGAAACCCTAAAATGATATAATACGATGGTTACACTTTGAATTGTGTGTGGGCCCATAACCCACAGATCCCAGGATCGAAACAGGATAGTATGGAATGAGGTGGTAATGCTTCACCTCATGCATCCATGACCCAATGGGGATGCAAGAGTAGTATTGTGCAATTGATTGTTGAATCTAGCCTTTTAATTCAAGACTGTTTTGCTATTTGAATAGCACTTTATTAAAGTTTAAAACAGCATGGTGAACTCGCTTTTGTCACTTAAAGGTGATACATAACAATAGAACTTTCTGAGCCGCATAAGTTGAGATAGTTGTATCAGAGTTGCGCAGCGAAAGTGTGGTGGTTTATCTTTGCATTCTATGTTTGACTGTGGCATATAGAATTTGCTTGATATCATTGAAAACTATTTGAAATATGTTGTGATTTAGTAAAGAATTAAAAGATCTAATGTTGAAAACTACATTCAGGTATGAAATACAAGAATATAATGACATGGAAGGTTTTAGAAGCTTAGAATAACCTTGAATGTATCTTTCTTGTAGGTTTATGTTTTGAGGACGAAACATTCTAAGGGGGGGAGAGTTGTTACGACCCCATCTGAGCTTAATTGGTAAACTAGGGTTTACCTAGACAATTGCAAAGATTAATTCGAATAATCATTCTTGAAATCTAATTAATGACGATAACACAATTAGGATGTTTTAACTATGATAAGAAGTCTAAATGTTCTTTTGTCTTGAGAATTAGGGTTTGAGAAGCATAAACCATAATCGGCCCAAAATAGGGTTTTGATGATACATGAATACAGAATTTGATAAGTAGAATGTCTCACTAAATGATTTTTAGTATTTTATGTGTAACTCTGATTTACTTAAAATTTGGATATGATTTGGATATATAAAATTTGAACAACATTGGTAAATATCAGAATTTTTGAAGAATGTTCTGACCTGTTTATTGGTCACGTTTCAAACTCGACCGATCATATTTCCAGATTTATATAGCAGTGTGGTAATTGAATTTTATCTTTTTATTGGTATATCCAATTGATCTCAAATTTTAACTGCGCTTGGAAAACACAGCTTTAGACATTCTGTTAAATTGGAATAATTTTTGGATGACTTTTGATCTCTACAGTGAGGGTGTCGGTCGAGTTCTGTGCAGGGCAAACTCGACCGAATCTGCTGCAGACTGCAATATAGCAGTGCACTGTTCTATTTTTAATTATTTATTTGTAACTCCAACTGATCTCAAGTTTTAACTGAAGCTTTATATATCAATTATAAACAACGTGATAAATTCCCATAATTGTTGGAGAAGATTTGATCTCTGAAATAAACGAATTATCGTAACTTTTGTATAACTGAATATTCAGCCAATATAATTAAAGTTGAGTGTTGGGTCAATATGCAATTGACCCAAGCAGCTCAAATTGACTTATATGATCGACCACACACACACACAGCTCTCATTCTTCGTCATCCATCCCATAGAAACTAAAATCTAGAGAGAGAGGGAGAGTTAGGGCTTGAGTGGAGAAAGAGGAGGAATTGCTGACCTAGGGTTTTGCGGTCCGAGGAATGGTGAAATCAAGTAAGTTTGGATCCTTTGCATAGACTTTTATGGTGAATCTTCTCTCTCATGTCAAGATTCCGTCCATGCTCTGATTTGATCCAAGATGATGTCGAAATTCCCTCTTTTCTCACCCTTTCTTCATAATCCCTCATTTTCAAGGTTTCCTAGTTGAATGGAAGAAGAATTGAGAGATTTGCTAGGGATTTGATATGAGTTCGAGATCCCCTGAGTTGAGCTGCAGTTTTGAGGTGTTTTCACACCTTAGGGTGAGTGGGTTCTTCCTTTAAATAGTATAATGCACGAAATTTGATTATAGCATCCAAATCCCTAATTGCTTGGTATGTGATTCTAAACCCTGAAATGTCCGTTTAATTTAAGTTGTTGCAATTTGATATGATATGGATTCCTTCGCTGTTTGAATGACTCCTTGATGGTAGATTCACATCAGAAACGTATACAACACATCCTAGAAAGAATGCTTTTCAGATTTATACCATATGATGTAATTAGGGTTTAACCTAATTGAGATATCTCTAGAGTTTCAACCTTATTGAAAAGGACTAGTAAACTTATAAGTGGTTAGGATGTACCTCATGGATTACCTTATTTGAATTTTATCCTTGGTGCATGATATCTCAGTGAATAGCATGGAAACCTAAATTTAGTTCAATTTCCATGGTTTCATACATATATCGATTGTATATGATTTGTTGAAAACAATCTTTATTTAGTGAATGCTTACATCCTATGAAATCCTTATGAGAGACATGTGACAAGTGAATGAGGTAAATGAAAAGGTGAATGAGGCGAATGAAACCCTAAGAGTAGGGTGTTGGCATGTGATGAATGAATAAGGCAAATGAAACCCTAAGAATAGGGTGTTCAATGAATCATGTTATGGTGACATGAAAGGTCTCGATATGAGATGTGGTGATACTTAACTGTTGAATTGTATGTTTCTAGTACATTTAACTTTATGTGCTTGTTCTCTCTGAGTTGATATCTACATACTGCAGGGCTTCTTATATTTCAATACATATCTCGTAAATTGCAGGTGATGAGATATGACATGCCCTAGAAAGGGATGTTACTGAGACATGGTATATGTTGAATACATGAGCTATGATGTTTTATATGATATGATATGGCAGGCCGTGTGAGCCTTGTGAGAAATGTAAAATGAGTTATGATTTCTGTTTTACATGTATCTATAATATTAATGTTAGACTTAGGTGCCCTGAACACCGTAGAACCCCTTTGAGAGATCTGCTTCTTAGGGGTGAAACTCGTGTTGCAACATTAACCGTGCGGAGTCATGGTGGCACAAGGACAGAGAGACAGTGTTCAACAATAATCCGTGCGGAGTCACGGTGGCACTGGAGAAAATAGGGGTTATTGCAACAAGATCCGTGTGGAGTCATGGAGGTAACCCCGTGAGACTCTCCGCCTGTGTGCTCAGGTTAGAGGAGGAGTCTAGAGCACTCGGAGTAGTGCATTGAGGCCGGAGAGCCTATGGTCCTGTGGCAGAACAGGGCTGGCGTCAGACTTAGCATTTCCCGGGTGTGTCGCTAAGTCTTGTACGGTGTGGCCGTAGTGCACTGCGAGTCTCTATGCAGAGTACACTGCATAGATCAGGGCATAAGTTAAAATATGATCATATAGGTTCACAGAGTTCCTTATGAATGAATGAGCTAAGGAAGACTAGAGCATAGTCTTCTAGTAGTTATTCTTTGGATGCAATATTTACATTCTTTGTTATTTCAATTATATTGTTTTAGAACTGCTCAGTGTAGTATTTATTGTTGTTAAATTTCATAATGTTTATTCAAAGTTATATTTGTAATCACATTAGTGCCTTAGACTGTTTCCTTGAAGTACTCATTCACTGTGCGAGTAGGCTCACCCCTCTACTCAAACATTTTAGGGTTAACCACATGGACTTGAAGATGGTCAGAGCATCAGTGTAGATCTGCTACAAGAGTTAAGTACAAGATTAGTTGAGTCATTCGGTCCTTGTCACTCTAGGTCCTCAGTAAGAGATTAGAGAGAGAGTTGTAATTATGATGTGTAATATTGTTCCTCTTTTGATATGTATGCTAATTAGCAAGTTTTATGTGCATAAGGTGTGAGAGACATCATGAATGTTTATACATGTATCTTTACTATTGAAGTCTGATTAGTAAAAGAAATGTTCAGATTCCTTTGTTAAGATGTTATGTGGTTCAATGCGGGGAAACAAGAGTTTTAAAGAAAAGAAAAAAAAAGTTAAGGGTGCTCTTTGTGTTACATATAAGTCCTATCTTATGCCCTAATCTCATGATTTGAGGAAATTGTGAGATCAGGGTGTAACAAGTACTGGAGCACTAGTCAACTTCTCCTTATAACTTTGGAAAGCTTGCTGACAATGATCATCCCAGACAAAAGGTACATCCTTTCTAGTCAACTTTGTCATCGGCAACGCAATCACACTAAAGTCCTTGATAAACCTCCGGTAGTATCCTACCAAACCCAGGAAACTACGAACTTCCGTCAGCGTCTTCGGCTATTCCCATTCCGCAACGGACTCCACCTTCTTTGGGTCCACTTTGACTCCTTCTGCAGATATCACATGACCCAAGAAAGTTACTTCTTCCAACCAGAACTCACACTTACTGAACTTAGCATACAACTGATGTTGGCAAAGAAGAGTCAATGCTAGCTGAAGATGTCGCTCATGCTCTTGCATGTCCTGACTATAGATCAAGATGTCATCTATAAAGACTACAACAAACTGATCTAGAAATGGATGGAACACTCTGTTCATCAAATCCATGAAAGCAGCAGGTGCATTGGTTAGCCCAAACGACATAACCACAAACTCGAAATGATCATACCTCATTCTAAAAGCTGATTTTGGTATGTCATCCACCTTTATCCTCAACTGATGATATCTGGACCATAGATCGATATTTGAAAACACTACAGCACCACGCAGCTGATCGAACAAATCATCTATCCTCGGCAACGGGTACTTGTTCTTGATCGTGACTTTGTTCAACTGTCGGTAATCAATACATAACCGCATTGATCCATCCTTCTTCTTAACGAACAACACTAGAGCACCCCAAGGTGACGTACTCAGTCGGATGAAACCTTTCTCCAACAACTCTTGCAACTACTTCTTAAGCTCTGCCATCTCTACTGGAGCCATCCTATACGGTGTATGTGCAACTGGTTGCGTTCCTGGAACCAGATTGATCTCAAAATCAATCTCTCAGGGTGGAGGAACACTAGGGAACTCATCAGGAAATACATCCACAAACTCTCAGACAACTAACACCTCCTCAAAACTAGGACCTTTCGCCTTGGTATCCACAACATGAGCTAAGAACGCCTTACATCCTTATCGTAGCAACTTCTCTACCACCATAGATGACACTAGACATGTCAGAAGAATCTTCCTATCTCCTTGGAAGATCCACTTCTCTCCATCATCATCAAACACAGCCTGCTTGGAACCACAGTCCAAGACAACCTTATACTTTTCTAAGGTATCCATCCCAAGGATCACATCGAAACCATGCATATCAAGTGGTATAAGATCCACTAATATACTGTATCCTGAAAAAGATAAGACACAAGATGGACACTCTTCTCGAAGCATTGAGGAACCATCAAAAGGGGTTTCTAACAACAAGCTATCCTTCTTACAACTAATAGGTAAACGACAATTTTCAAGCATACTATAGGCGATAAAAGAGTGTGTAGCACCCGGGTCAACCAGAACAGATATAAAGCAAGAAGAAGACATATCAGAATGAAATAACTCCATCTGACCTGTCACCACTCGCGGGTTGACTATCACCTCCGGCTGACTCATAGCATAGCATCGAGCCGTTGCTTGTCCTTTGCTCCCTTGAGCAGACGATACTGCTTGCGACGCTTGACCGTGTCCTTGCCCTCTTCTACTACTGGGCTGTTGTCTATCTGACCCTCGTTGATTCTGCCTTGGCTGCTGTGTCACTTCAACATCTCTATTCGGGCAGTTGAACCTAAAATGCTCGATCTGACCACAGAGATGGCATGACCTATCTTCAAACCGTGGCCTAGATGACCCTGTCACTGCCACAGAAGCTGTACTATGTGCCCTTGATGGTGAAGAAACATAACCTCTTCCCTTACTCAGAGACCACTACGATGGTACACTGGAACCTCTCATCACGGAAGGTGCTAAAAACCTTGGCTTCTTGAAGTCACCAAACCTCTGTCCCTGGAACTGAGCAGGCCTCTTCTTAAACATGGATTCTCTTTTCTCCCTAACTGACCATTCAATCCTCCAGACAGAATCCACAAACATAGCAAACCGCTCACGGTTCTCCAACGCAGAAACAAGTATTGTCAGCTCAGCACTCAGACCCTTCTCAAAATGTCTGATCCGCTCCTCATCTGTTGCCGCCATGTAAGGACAAAACCTCAACAGATCTATGAACTTGGCCTCATACTCGGTGATGTTCACTGTTCCTTGTCGTAGGCTCTCAAACTGACTGATCTTCTCATCCAGATACGTCTTCGGAAAGTATCTGCTGATGAACTCACGCCGGAAAACCTCCCAACCGATCACCTCACCAGGCCGCTTCTCCTCCTCGATGGTCCACCAGTGACCAACACTACCCTTCAGAAGGTAGACAGCGTGCTTGACTTTGTCTACTTCGGGGATGTTGAGGATCCAGAAAGCCTTCTCAAGACTTTTCAGCCACATATCTGCATCCTCTGGATCAGCTGTTCCAGCATAATCTGAAGCTCCGACTCGGCGAAGCTGCTCAAAGGTCTTCCCAATACCCGATGTTTCACCATGGGGAGCATGTGCTCTCGGCGGAGGCACTGGAAATCTCTCTACCATGAGATTCCTTGTAGCCATCATCTGCCCCATAAGTTGTTGATAGGCAGGGTGTTCAAGAATGGCTGGGTCATGTTGGGGGACCTCAGGAACCCGATCTTCATGTGCCTGCCCTATAGCTCCATCAACGGATGCAGCATCGTTGTTCTCAGCAGCATGTTCTTCATGGTTTCCAGACATCTTGGCTTTTCTTCCGCTGAGGGAAGAAGATGATTGTAAGAAAATCTGGAAAACTCACAAGAACAGACACAACCTAGTCCTAAATCCCTGTAGACTCAGCGAACCTAGAGCTCTAATACCAAAACTTGTGGCAACACATCCCACTATCACACAGACTGCGAGGTGTTACGCGAAAACATGCGGAAAACACCATAAACCACAAATTACCAAAAACACGGGTTAATTAAAACCGATTGCAGAAAGTAGATAAACCAAGAAACTATTACATTCTGATCTACATCCTACAAGAAAACAGGTCATATAAACATTTACAAGCCTTGATACGTGTTCAAAGCTTAGGAGATCAGCTGTCCTGTCATCACATGAGTTCATCACCTATTTATACATACAGAACGGCCCACATCTGGCCAACAGCAGGATATACAAAACGTCATCAGCTATACATCATGAAACAACGTCAAAACACCTCTAAGGACCTGAGAGTACAGGGATGACTCTAAGACTCTACTACAAAATGACCAAAATAGCAGCATATCCATCTCTTGCCTTCTACTGCTCTTCTTGTTGCTCGGCCGCAACTCCACGACCACCACCACATCTAGCTCGAACACCTAAAAAGGTTGTAAACCAGTGGGGTGAGACACACAGTCCCAACGAGAAACATAACTCTCTGCCGAAACCACAGAACCTCAGAAGATGAAGCAACAACAGCAGATAACTGATAGAAGATATAACAAGAGCACTCTATATAGCAAAGCTATTCATACCATCAAACCTACCAGGCTGTACGGAAGGCAGATAACCAAGTATTTATTTATGGAACATGATTAACAAGATAATATTTATAAGATCTTACCACATAACATAAGGAACGTATAAGTAACTGCAAGTATAACGAGATTAACTACACAAGCAAGGCCTCAATCAATATTCTGTGTTTTGCCTTAAGCAATAAATACTATTCGGCTGGATTACATATTGTTATGCCCTAAGGAAGTGAGCCGTACTGCTCAGATCCAACCGACGGCTATGAAACCTGGAGCTGGTGCCATACAAGGTCAATGGAAGAGCCAGACTCCACGACCTCCCACCTCGTGGTCAGTGCACGAGTACAACACAAGCAGGACCGCAGTCTCATGCTTAAGTGGCCTCAACCACAGGGTCAGCTCCCGTAGGCTACCCTCTTCCTAGCCCACCTCGGTACAGGTCTCGGCGCTAGTGAAACTGAGCCACGGGCCTGTTCACCGTGGTCTGAGACATGAACGCATTCATGCTCCCATATCACATATCCTAAGACATGGGCTTGTTCACCATGCTCTATACATATCCCGAGTCTGCAACCGCAGCTGCACTCGAATCCTCACTATTTTAGGCTAGGAGAAACCTCGCATATTCAACAATATGCGCTCTGGGTTAACCCATAGGAGAACCTGTTTCACCATCACCAACTACTGACAATGATGGATCTATGGCCAGGGCAAACTACATGATATGTTCCATTGTGATTAGTTAGTATATTTTAAGTGGATTGTTGAGGCAATCAAGTTGTATAGCATGCATACTATAACAAGAATAAACAACATGAAATTCAACATCATGCTTTTACTGTCATCAACATCATCCTGATCCATCACAAGGATCCAACATGACATTGCCATGGGATCTCAATCCCTCATCACATAGTGTCCCTACCTCTCAAGGCTTACATCATCACCATGGGATAGCAATCCCAGATCATCATCAGAGAATAACATCTCATTAAGGCACTCTAACCAAACTCATGTCTTCCGACCAAACACACCATGCATGTTATCTCATCAACAAGAGTAACCATCCGAGCAATGTTACTCAAACTTATATACCTCATAGACCTTTACCTGGCTATGCATCTGTACCTGCATGGTTAGTATGCACAATCATAGATTATCAGAAGAGTTATATTATCAACATAGGCAGTACTGATGATTATATACTTTATCATTCATGCCTCAACCTGTGACCATAAGCATAGGTCATATCATCATGCAAGCATCTTTCATGCTTACCATTTATTCAGCATTATACATATAGTTCCAGATGATCATAAACATAGGTACTACCATGTCAAGCTACATAGATTTGATCCATTATATCAACTATCAAGTATGTCAGGGATCACTATCATAAATCAAACGTGATTGCATCAGCAAATACTAGCGTATCGGTTTCCATACAAGGAACAAGACCCTCACTATAAGTGCTCACTACCCTCACCAAAGGTAGTATCGGGCAGGGCACTCTCCCCTATCGCCCAACACTCCCACCACATAACGGTCAAGCAACCAGATACATATCGGCCAAGCATAACAGCAAGGGTGTCGGGCTACCTTAGGGTGTATCAGGCAACCAAAGCACAATGACCACCACCAGCATAACGTGCAGCCTGGCCCAAGGGCATGTCGTACGACACTGTGTCGTGCAATGACGCATTATGCACAGGTTTATCATCTTGGATTAAGAGTATCGGCCAGCATCACTCACAGGGAGTAACGTCCAAGGATGCAATTCAAACGAGAAGCAAGGAACATGTCGTTCAACCAACCTATCGGCTGACACAAGGCAAAGATAGAGGCGTGACGCCCGTCACAAGGTCAGCCCACAACGTCCTCTAACGTCTAAGATGTAACAGCACTAAGCAACCACCTGAGCTAGGCGTGTCGGGTAGAATACTCAACCAGGTGCGACGCCTACCACCAAACAAGGCTAAGCATATCGGGCAGGGTAAACAACATAGTGTGACGCCCGACACACAAAAGGTCAAGGACCAGGGTACATCGCCCAACACAGCCACAACAACATGACATCCAAGGCTCTTGGTCAAGAGGGATATCGGGCAACGCCAACCCCAAGCCATATCGGCCAAGATGCACTCCACAAGGTCATCATCCACCCCAAGCACAAGGGTACCAAAACTCTAATGGATCAAGAAGATGGCTCACCTCTCAACTACTAAGAGAGAGGGGTCTTGCACAACTCCTTGTCACCAATCGGGAAACATAAGTATCAGACCTAACAAAGGTCCACAACCACCACAAAGCTCACATTTCATGTCCATGGTGAGAGGAGGGTGTTGATCAAGCCACTAGAACACAAGCTCACCTCTCAAATTAAACGAGAGAGGGGTATTTCCCATATTACTAGAACTCAATATCACTCCTCTAGACCAAGGAGAGAAAGGAGTGTTGCTCAACAAGGAACCATAAAACACATGGTTCGGCCAATAAGAACAACTTAAGCAAGAAGCTCAACTAACAACATACATAGTCGATATGATCGCAAGAAAGCATACAAGAACATAGAAGATGGTAATGCAGTTAGGGTTAGGACTTATGTAACCCGCCTTAAGCAAGCTCCAAGCTCCTAGATCCAAGCTCCAAGCACCACCACAAGAAGGAGAGTAAGGCACTCTAGGGTTCGGCCACCACTAGAGGAAGAAGGAGACTCTAGGAAGGATCGGCCACCAAGCTTGCAAAGGAAGAAGGGTGTCGTGCACCAAGGAGAGGGAGACTAAGGAACTAAAGGGATCCTTAGCAAGAGAAAGGGAACACATATATAGAAGAGGATGGAGGAGAAACCAAGGTAAGATAAGGCAAGGTGTCGCCCACCTAGGGACACTTGTCCATGGGCAAAGCCACCACTCTAACATGCCCTAAACACATGTCCAAGGTCATTGCCACATGCAAGCATCAAGCACCAAGTGTCCACTAGTGGTGACACAAACGAGGTCAAAGAGGGTCAAAGGGTTCATGGGTGGCACACCTCCACTCCACCATGGTCGACACACTCCCTAGGCCGACACACCACAGGCCGACACACCACAGGCCGACACACCACAAGCCGACACACCTAGGTCGACACAAGCACACTTGCCCAACACAAGGTCCAAAGAGGCAAAGGCAACACACCACAAGGCCCAACAAGCTCAACCAAGCCCAAAGGAACTCAAGCAACGAGCCCAACCCTTCCTCTCAACACTAGAGGAAGCAAGGAGAGGGAGGAACACCTCACAAGGTGACAAACTTGCCCACAAACCCTAGACTTGGGTTAATTACAAGTAGCACCTCCAGCTCTCAACAAAACACCAACAAACCCTAATCACCACTAAAGGTGATTAGCAAGCAACAAAGCACCAGGTTAAGAAAAGCAAACAGGATAAACCCTAAACGGAGTTCAGGGTCCTTACACCAAGGATGGACTAGGCTGTTAGCAGCTTGACCTTATGTGTCACTGTGGCGGACCTGTACTGACCGGGGACAGAGAAGATCTTAGGAGTCCAGCTCTTCCTAGATCTTGTATGGCACTAATTTTGACTTAGCAGTGGTAAGTTGGATTTTGAGTGGTATCCTCAAATTCCTCAGGGCATAATAAAAGATGTAAGACAGTCGTGTAGCATATCTATTTAGGGTTATATATAACACTTCATATCGGATGATAACCCTTATTTGCTTTCTTTTCACTGAGATCATGTATAGTATAATAAGAGATAATAGATATACTTATGTTGTAGTTATGCTCATGTTGTAAACATGCTTATGTTGTCAAATATATTGACACTGATGGTTAAGATGTTGCTGCTAGCTATGTTTAATATTGCTAGCCATGCCTATGTAATTAGAAATGCTTAAACTACTAATCATGCCTATGTAGTTCATTGTGTTATGATGTTAGTTCTACTTATGATATATATTTTTTCCCTTTATTTGAGATTCCAATATTGATAGCCATGTTATGTTATTAGACATATTCATGATGTCAGGGATGCTTATGCTACTAGATTGCTTGTGTTGTTAGCAAGGAATATGTTGATAGTTAGATTAATGATAATGATTGTTATTAGATGTAATTCAAAGATATTTGAGTAGATATGTATCCAAAGAAATGGATTTATTTGTTATCTCTATATGCATTGATGATTATACTTGTTGCTAAGATTAACTGATTAATCTGTTTAGCATACTTGAACTATTCAATATGTTCAACTGATTATTAAATACTCCAACTACTTAGTTATCTACTATTTAAAATGTTGTAATCAATAAGCATTGTTGGAGGTTATATCTCTTGTTGGGACATGGGTCTCACCCTTGTGGTTCGTCACATTTTTTAGGTAATTGAAAGTGACGAAAACAAACACGTGGCAAAAAAGATGACCTATAGTAGTGAATCTTTGAGAAAGTTGATTAGATTTCTAGTGTGTACTAGAGTCGTCCCTGTACTCTCAGGTCCAGGTAGGAAACATTTGTATATGGCATTTCAAACGAATCAGAATTTTGTTAGCATGTTAATGTTTGTTGTGTGGCATATACAAATATTGTTCTTCTGTGTATATATGTTGTAGCTAAGGTGATAGAACAATTTGTATCAAATTCTTGGCATAGTATGGATATAAGTAAGATGTTGGGCTCTTATGTAAATGTTTCTGAGCGGGTGCTGACGTTGAAATCAGTTTTAATTTACCGATATTTTTGGGTATGTGATTAATTCGTGATTGATTATGTTTTATGTTTTGAGTAATCTCTTTTAGTGTAACAAGTTCTCACAAGTTGGTATCAGAGCTTTAGGTTCAGTGAGTCTATAGGGATAGTAGGACTTAGGACTAGGATGATGTATAAGTTAGGAATATGACATAAAAATATGGTGCATACTGCCTAATCTTAGTACTTGAGTGCCCTAGCCAGGTATTCAATTATTGAAGAAAGGTAAGTATGGAACTCTTAGATTGTTATCTTTCTAATTACTCTGATAAAGTAGTCATTTTGAGACAATCTAAAGAGCATAACGAATAAGAATCATGGTGTGAATATCTCGATCCTACCTTAAAGAATATGAAAATTGCATCATTATCTATCAAAACATGAATGTTTGGTAACTATAAGAGAAAGATATAACACCCTGAAATCTAAATTCAAATACAAATCAGAAAAAGAGGAGTTCTTGAAGATTTGATTCTAGAAGATAATAAAGTAAAAGATAGATAAGTCTATACTTATGAAGTGAATTAAGGTATGAAATCCACATAAGATGGAAAGAACTCCTATAACAAGTACAAAATGAGAAGATAAATGGGAACAATGAAAAAGGAATAAGGTGGAACCTGAGTTAATCTCAGACCAACCTATGTGTGTAAGAAAGTGTTAATGTAAAATCAGCATAACATGTGAAAGAAATTAAGGCATATGATCCATGTTTAATGAAGAAAATGTGGAATATGATGATTTACATGTTGATAAGTGGTTGAAAAAAATAATAAAATAAGAGAACATACCCAAGTGTGATAAATAGTCATCAAGGAAGGGGTAATGAGATATGTTAATCATGATAATTTCTATGCTAATGGCAATGAACCCAAAATGAAAAGGATAAAATGATACATAAGAAGTTGTAACTCACATAATGAAAATAGAAGTGGTTACCTTTTTACTAGTGACCCTTGAACAATGTTGCTATAGTATGGGAAGTGTGTTTCCCTTTGTGTCTTTTCTTTCTAGGGAACATCTTTCAAGTGGATCATTGCCACTTGGTACGTATGGATTCATTGTAAACATGAGGGTGGATAGCTTATTATATCATAAGGTTGCTTGGACTATGGTTCCAAGATCATAAAGTTTGTGATGAGTTTGCTTTTGAGCCTTCCAATAATTAGGAAGACTCTTATATTTCTTGATATTTGTTATGTTAGTAAAAGTGGATGAGATAATGATGTGAGTTCCTTATAGCACATGAGGCAGATACCAAGGTAATGAATCCTAGTATCCAAGATGTATCAACATTATGAGAAATATAAGAAGCTTGAAGATGTTTATTAAATGAACATTCCAAGTATTCCTCTCCTGTAGAGAGAGAGAGAATTTATGATGATCCTATAAATGTTATTTGGAAGGAAAAACAAAAGTGACTCTATAATGTTGTGTATGGTCTAGTGATAGCTGGGCAAGACCACTATCAAGGATAGATGGTTGTTTGTCAATAGATATGTGATATTGTGTTCCTTTAAGATAAACCTATGATCAAATATCAATGCATAAGAGTTATATTGGATGACATAATCCGCATGACCATGATGAGTTTAGAGTTATGTCCTTTAGACTAACCAATGTACAAATATAATTTATGAATAGGAGGAACAGAGTGTTCCAGTCATGTCATACAAGTTATATCAAGCTTTGAATGATGAAATTTCGAAGTATTTCAAATATGGTCAAAATATGATCAATATTTCTTCAAAAACCTTAAGGTTTCTAAAGCAGCAATAGTTATGAGACAAGTTGAACAAGAGTGAGATGGGGTTGATTAAATTTCTTTATGGGATCATGATATGTCTTCTAAGTAGATTGTGTAAATCCTAGTAAGGTGAAGATAGTGTTGTTGTTTCACCCCTAATAAGGCTGACTAGGAATGATGTTTCCTTGTATGGAATGATAGGTGCCAATGTCAGCATTTCTTTTGATGCTGAAAAAAAGAACTGACAAGAGTTCTGGTGTTAGTGTATCAAAAAAAAGGATGGATACATTGCCTTTTTTTATGCTTCAAGGAATGGTATGGGACACATGGCATGATTGGTAAAAAGCTAGCAAGTATGACTTTTGAGTAATGTGTTGATACAATAGATATAATTTTAGGATGATAGCTAGAATTAAAAGTTGAACTGTGGCGACCGTCTCGCGAAAACATGATTAACTAATGCGGAAGCGAATTATTTGCAGCGGATTACTGAAAATCACTAAAAATTAAAACTTTTTCAAAGAGATCCATTCACAGGAAAACTCTTTAACCAAGAACCAAAGTATTTCAAATTCATCCTGGTTCACAAGTACACAACCTATACCATTCCTTCTCAAAGATTACAACATCAACTATCTTATAAACATTATATACAGACAGTATACGAATCTCGAGGCATCAAGACAAAACCTCAGATTGATTCATAAGACACTGACTAAAAACTCTAAGGACCTGAGAGTACAGAGACGACACATAGGACTACTATCTGTATGACTAGACAGACAATGTCTCCACCTGAGATCTTATTGTTGTCCCTGCTGTTGCTGTTGTTGTTGCTCTTTCCTTGTTCTAGGATTTCTGTTTTGCCTCCAATGCATACCTAAAAATGTTTCCCACGGGGGTGAGACAATTGAAAATTTCCCCAGCGAGAGATATAACTCTCTGCCAAAAACATTGTTATTGTAGTTTATTAAATTAAAACTGAGCAGGGGTTACTTTTACATTATCAGGCAGAATTATTCATCATAGAATAGAATAAGATAATCTCCATTCTCAAGGAGGTCATTGCATCTACCCATGGTAGATAAGTAATTCATCTGTCTACCTTGCAGAGAATATAAAGAAACATAATTAACATTTATCCACTAAGGAATGCACAAAGAAATGCAACATCAGCCAATGAATCTTCGTATTCAATCCTTAAGCAAACATGCTATACGGCTGATTACATTTTACAATCACACTTATGCTCTGAGGAGATGAGGCATACCGCTCATACTCCAACCGACCACTGCTAGGAGTCGAAATCGGTACCATACATAGGTCAATGGAAGAGCCGGACTCCAAGACCTCATCTGTCTCGGTCAGTACGAGACCACATGCAAGACATCTCGTGTCTCTGCTAACTAGCTAGCCAGGGTATTCTGGCACCTTCGCTACATATTTACAGCGTCAACTGCACTCTCATCGCCAATCGAGAGATTTCTTGTTTATCTCCTCGATCCGACATTAAGTATCATTGGGAGATGTGTACACCATCTAACCCAATCATCGGGAGATTCGTGATACATCCATCCTTAAATATTCATGAAGGATTGAGAGGTTTCTTGTTTACCTTCCAACAATCTCTTCAAGAGGACGTAAGGATGTTTTTGCCCATTTACCCCCACATATTCAAAATATGCGCTCTGGGTTTTGCCGCGGGCACCCGTTTCACCATCACCTATTCCTGACGATGATGGATCTATGGTCAGAGCACTACATGAATAGATTTTACTTGATTTATGAAGTACATACTGATATTCTTTTAGCATCAGCCAAGTTCTCAAACAAGACTTATTACAACAATGCTGTAAAGAGACATGTATTACTTTCATCAGATATTTATCAGTCTTTCAAAGACCCTGGGAACTCAGTCCCTCATTTCAATATTGGGAATTCTCATCCCTTCCCATTCTCATCACCATAATCATATGGCTCTTGGTATTTAAACCCTTCACTCATCATTGAGCATCATTACCATTTATTAGGCAACTATCACCTTCAGGTCATCTGATCAAGGTATACATGATACTTGTTACCCAAGCATCACACATGGCTCACCAGGCCACTACACATCTTGTCGCCTCTCACTAGGCAACAACTTATTCACATGGCTCACAAGGTCATTCACATCTTGTCACCTCTCACTAGGCAACAACTTATTCACATGGCTCACAAGGCCATTCACATCTTGTCACCTCTCACTAGGCAACAACTTATTCACATGGCTCACAAGGCCATTCACATCTTGTCACCTCTCACTAGGCAACAACTTATTCAAAGATATCATAAATATTTATTCAAGATCATTAGTCTCATCATATAGCATTAATGATCATTAGTTCAAGGTATGAGTTCATTTCTCATCCTCATCATGGTATGACTACATCATACTCATCATTTGGGCTTAACCCCATTTTCAAGGTGCATTAATTAACACTCATCAAATGCAACAACTCATTACATTTCATTGTAATAGTTGCATATCACACTTCATATATTTCTTACCCAATTATTTTGGATTTGTAGTATATCAAGGTATATAAACCCTGAAGTTCTGAATGTGATAACCATCATATCTTGATGTATCATTTTCTCATCATTTTAGACCCTCTTGAGTTAACCAACTTTATCCTGTATTAAGGTATTTCCCCTCTTAATACATTCCATCACCAAATACTCACCCCTAGCATATAATGCATAGGCCACACGTTAGAATTGTCCAACTATCTCACATGATATGGACTTATCTTAGTTTAAGGCATTGTTTTATTATAAAATTGCCTATAAACAGCCACATTAGATACTTCCCTTTTTAGGGTATCATCTACTATTCCATTATTAGGATTAGGCTTCACATAGATACACCTTCAACTAGGGTTTCACAAGGATACACCCTCAATTAGGGTTTCATTTAGAATTGCCCTCAATTAGGGTTAGAACACAATAACCCTGTCGATTAGGGTTTATGTTCATGATTAGGGTTTCATGATCTCTCTACTTTAGGGATCATACCCTTAATCACCACATGAATCATATTCATATATGAATTCATGCTATCATCATCTCAACTTTATTAGGTCATATCAACCCTTCCATCAAGTACATACTACTATAATTAACATAGTGTACCAAGTCATTGATCCTATAAGCAATTAGGGTTCATCCCTTAATTGGCACTAATCACTTAGGTACTATTAGGTTTTCAACCTTTGTACCTTCATTTATTATCATTACTAATCATCATTGGATCAATGAATCATTCATCATCTCTATTCTCAAGAGATTCAATCACCTTGGACCTCCATTACATAAGGTATCCAATTGAATTGATCAATTGAGTCCTCAATTACAACAAGTGTCTAAGTGGATTAACCAATTGAGTCCTCAATCAACTTTGACTACTTGAGCCCCAAACGGTCTTGGTCCTTCAAGGTTCAAACGGTTTGAAACCGTTTGGTAAAGGTGGTGCTTGAGACTGTTTGCCCAAGCAAGTAGGTGAAGACCGTTTGCCCAAGTTTGACTTTTGAAACCGCATGGGCACAAACGGTTTGGGATCGTTTGGTTCCAAATGGTCTTGAGATCTTTTGGTCCAAACCTCCTCAAAACCGCATGGACCAAAGATGGTCTCGACTACACCAATCGGTTTAGGGTTCTCAATATTGATTCCTTCAATCATTGAATTCATGGAACCAATCATCAATTGGACCTATCCTCATACTTCAATTGAGTGAAATAGGTCAACCTTCAACTGATTTTACCCTCAATTGACCCTCAATTAATCCTCAATTAGGGTTTGAATCAATTGAATTAGGGTTTGGAATCGATGATCCTTCAACACTAATCAATGCAAGATTAGTTACTTTGAAACCATTGAACCATCATCCAAATTGAACATGACCTGACCCCAAACGGTCTTGAGGTCGTTTGGATGACCACCAAACGGTCTTGGGACCGTTTTCCCATCACATCATCAAAATCCAAGTCAACCAATTAGGGTTTGGATCGTTGGATTGATCACCAAGTCAGCAATTGATTACACTTTAACTCAGTATCATTGGATCATCAATTGCTTAACCATACTCACCCCTAGACCTCCAAACGGTCTTGGGTGACCTCCAAACAGTCTTTGACCGTTTGGATGAGCTCCAAATGGTCTTGAGACCATTTGGCTCATCCAACCCTTGGATTCTAGTGAAAAATCATTAGGGTTTGAGCTATTGAGTTGATCATCAAATCAGCACTTAATTGCAAAGTGATTTGGTACCTTTAGACCTTCAATTGGTCAACTATACTTAACCCAAGGCCTCCAAACGGTCTTGGGTGATCTAAAAACTGTCTTGAAACCGTTTGGGTGATTCCCAAATGGTTTTGAAACCGTTTGGGTCAATCAACCCAAAACATCAACTCATTCCAATGCAAAATCAGCACTTAGCCGATTAGGGTTAAAACCATATCTTTTGTCCTTCAATCACTTAACCATATCCAACCCTATACCTCCAAACGGTCTTGGGTGACCCCCAAACGGTTTTGAGACCATTTGGGTAATCCCCAAATGGTTTTGAAACCGTTTGGGCTAATTAACCCAAAAAGTCAAATCAGTCAAGTTGAAAATCAGCACTTAATCCAATTAGGGTTTACCTAATTGATTAGCCTTCAACTCATGATTCCTTTGGAATTAATCCATCAACTTTGGTGGGTCATCGACCAACATAATCATTAACAGTATTCTCAAACGGTCAACCCTTGGTCAACTCTTTCAAATGGTTTTAAAACCGTTTTCCCAAAAATTTAAATTAATCAAGCTGAAAAATCAGCACTTAATCCAATTAGGTTTGCCTAATTGATTAGCCTTAAACTCACGATTCCTTGGGAGTTAACCCATAAATTTTGGTGAGTCATTAACCAACATAATTATAAACAGGAATCGCAAACGGTCAACCCTTGGTCAACTCACTCAAATGGTTTTGAAACCGTTTGCCCAAAAAGTTAAATTAATCAAGCTGAAAAATCAGCACTTAATCCAATTAGGTTTGCCTAATTGATTAGCCTTCAACTCACGATTCCTTGGGAGTTAACCCATAAAATTTGGTGAGTCATTAACCAACATAATTAGGAACATGAATATCAAACGGTCAACCCTTGTTCAACCCTCTCAAACGGTTTCAAACCGTTTTCGCTCAAACGGTTTGGTGAAACCGCATGAGCAATTAACTCAAAACCGTATGAACCATGATTTCTTTGGAAAAAGTATCCAAGATGATGTCATCATCATCTACCTTCATCCCTAAAGTTCTAACAACTTCTGATTTCATGAAATAACCATTTTCAACCAGCAATTAAACAAGATAATGAAGGAATCATTGAAATTGCAAGATTAATGGTTGAATAACAATGAAAAAGGGTTCAAGTTATAAAACCCACCTCCAATTGAGCTCCAAAGCTCCATGTTCACGGCAACAATGGTGTATGAAACTCCTTTCACCATTCCAAGGCTCGTCCTCAAGGTTTGAGTGAAAAGGAATGGTTAGAATTGAAGAGGAGATCGAAATAGGAAGAAATCCATAATTTATTTTCGATTTCCACCATGGAATCAAGGTGAAATGGATCAAGAACCTTACCAACAGGTTGGGGGTCGTCCTCCTGATCCTCCCAAGATCCCTTGGTCGTTTCCCAAGCAAGGAGAAGAAGTGGGGTCGAAAAAGCATTCCATTTGGCTTGTAAAAGGTTCTTTTATAAAAAAGCAATGAGAGAGAATGTACTTTCCAAAAATCCACTCAATCCCGCCTCTTCCCCCTTATCTTCCTTAGGGACGAGGATATCTTGTTTGCCTTTTATCCCTCTCAATTATCCATGATTTAAAGAAAAGCAAATTAAGCACCTCAATTCATATTATATTAATATCCATATGTGAGTGGATATTTCTTTTTCTTATAAAATTGTGTGTGAGTTATCCACTCCCTTGGATATTTTCGTGGTCCTTGCAAGGGTCAAGGACGTTAGATACACATCTGAATCCAACCATTTTAATTTTGGTTGAAAGCCCTTTAATTAATACATTCATTTTTGCCCTAAATCGAATTAGGGTTTCAATTAGGATTAAATCTTGATTATTTTAATATCAAGATTCTCTCTCCTCCAACTTAATTCAAATGAGGTTCCCCTCTCATTTTCTTTGCTCTACATGATGCCAAGAAACATTAGGGACCTTATTGAAGTGCTAATTTATATATTGCACCCTAGGTTTTGGGTAAATTGCACATTACATCAAAATTGGGTTTTCATGCACATACATTGCTTTATCAGCTCTTTCTTGGTATTCAGGCTTCCATAAGCCACACATCATCATCATATTCACTCTCATGATGCTTCAACACATGAGGAACATATTATCATGCACAATTTGCACTTAAACCTCTCAACTTGGGTAATTTGCACTTTAGTCCAATACAAACAAAACATTGATTTCAACAATGTTCAAAAAGGACTAGAATTGAAACATAAGTTCCTCTTGAGGCCTAATTACTTTTCATAAGATGATATTAAGCATTTAATCACATTTCTTAATCAAAACACCTAGGGTTAAAGTATATCCCAGGTCAGGGTTGTTACAAATTATAAACCCCTAACAAGGATTTCATCCTTGAAATCCAGATAAAGGAAGACAGATGTATTTTATTCTTCATACTATCTTGTCTTCACATAACATCTCCTTATTATGGAGACACCATAAAACTTTGATCAGCACAAAGTGTTTCCATACAAGATTCTCATAGAATCAACACACAAGGCACATGCTCCATTGTTCCTCATCATTGACTATAAAGTCAACTTTGTGTCAAATAACACTTTTCTTGTTCATAGAAACATCGTGCATTCTCTATTAATATCATGTTTATGCAGAGCATAAACCCCTAACATATGATGTTCATATTATTTTATATATTCAGACTAATTTCACAGTTGACCACTCCAGGTAGCCAACCTAACCCATCTGATAACTCTCAGCTACCAGAATGTTTCACCTTGATATCTATCACATGTGTTGGAAACACATCATATATATCTCTTCCTTTCATCTTGGAACATTAATTGTTTCATATGTCCTCATCTTGGGACCAAAGTCCAAGATAACTGATACTTTTCTAAGTATCCATTACATGAACTCCTTTATCTTATGCACATCAAGTGTCCTAAGACCCACTTGATTGCCATGTCCCTGAAAGGAAAGAAAACAAGGATTCATATTCCTCTTATTAATTCATGTATTTTCAACTATTCTTGAACCATTTACTCTTTATCTTATCCTAGGTTCCTTGCCTTTAGCATTGGAATTTGTAAGGATGATTGCATGTCATTATCCCTTTCTTTATTATTATCTAGCATGTTTATGATCATCTCATGATCTCATCACATTTCCCATTTCCTCATTATGGGAAAGATCTTTATTATGCGGGCAGCATTATTGAACAGGGTTCATCTCCCTCATTCTTATTCTTATCTTATGAGGAGTACATTTTTAGTTCCTCATACAATATGCTCATCTGAGATTATCTCAGACTTCTCTTTCTTATGCATGGGATATGACACATTTATTCATTCCAGATTTCTGATTTCATGATACTCATTACATTGTCTCATAATGACTACTTGATCAGGGCAATCAAAAAGACAACAATCTAAGAGTTTCCATACCCACTTTATCATCAATAGTTGTATACCTGGCCAGGGTATATAAATACTGAGATTAAGTGGTATGCACTTTGTATGGTATCATATTCCTTCTTTGCATATTATCACAAGCATAAGGCTTAACATCCTTGGATTCTATCCAGGCATCTCTTCTATACCTCATTTTTTCTTATAGAGGTAAGAACAACATAAAACATTTGTAATGTTTTACTATGCAAAACATAAGTCCTCATAGGAATAATCAAGGAAAGTTCAATCATTTCCTTTCGCTTCAACCTGCTGATACTAATCACAAATCCTGTTGATATCTATAACATCATCATTGGGACTGGTAATCTAGGTTACACTGCCAATGCTTGATCCACTATATACATTAATGTTTCCCTAAATTCTTCAACAATAATACTTAAAGAAGGATTTTCTTATTATAGTTGGATCAGCTAGGGGATTCTCAGGCAATTGTCTCTCTCTTACCTGTTCCCATGCACCTCTTCTTGGTGCAACATTGCTGCTCTCAACAGCAATCTCCTCATTTGACCCAGTCATCTTTAAGTTCTTCTTCTCTTATACGAGCAGAAGACACTATCAGATACACTGGATGACACCAGAACAAACTCTACTACCTTAGTCCTATGTCTTTGTAGACTCAATGAACCTAGAGCTCTGATACCACTAATCGTGGCGACCGTCTCACGAAAACATGATTAACTAATGCGGAAGCGAATTATTTGCAGCGGATTACTGAAAATCACTGAAAATTAAAACTTTTTCAAAGAGATCCATTCACAGGAAAACTCTTTAACCAAGAACCAAAGTATTTCAAATTCATCCTGGTCCATAAGTACACAACCTGTACCATTCCTTCTCAAAGATTACAACATCAACTATCTTATAAACATTATATACAGACAGTATACAAATCTCGAGGCATCAAGCCAAAACCTCAGATTGATTCATAAGACACTGACTAAAAACTTCGAGGACCTGAGAGTACAGAGATGACACATAAGACTACTATTTGTATGACTAGACAGACAATGTCTCCACTTGAGATCTTATTACTGTCCCTGCTGTTGCTGTTGTTGTTGCTCTTTCCTTGTTCTAGGATTTCTTTTTTGCCTCCCATGCATACCTAAAAATGTTTCCCACGGGGGTGAGACAATTGAAAATTTCCCCAGCGAGAGATATAACTCTCTGCCAAAAACATTGTTATTGCAGTTTATTAAATTAAAACTGAGAAGGGGTTACTTTTACATTATCAGGCATAATTATTCATCATAGAACAGAATAAGATAATCTCCATTCTCAAGGAAGTCATTGCATCTACACATGGTAGATAAGTAATTCATCTATCTACCTTGCAGAGAATATAAAGAAACATAATTAACATTTATCCACTAAGGAATGCACAAAGAAATGCAACATCAGCCAATGAATCTCCGTATTCAATCCTTAAGCAAACATGCTATACGGCTGATTACATTTTACAATTACACTTATGCTCTGAGGAGATGAGGTATACCGCTCATACTCCAACCGACCACTACTAGGAGTCGAAATCGGTACCATACATAGGTCAATGGAAGAGCTGGACTCCAAGACCTCATCTGTCTCGGTCAGTACGAGACCACATGCAGGACATCTCGTGTCTCTACTAACTAGCTAGCCAGGGTATTCTGGCACCTTCGCTACAGAGTTACAGCGTCAATTGCACTCTCATTGCCAATCAAGAGATTTCTTGTTTATCTCCTCGATCTGACATTAACTATCATTGGGAGATGTGTACACCATCTAACCCAATCATCGGGAGATTTGTGATACATCCATCCCGACATATTCATGAAGGATTGAGAGGTTTCTTATTTACCTTCCAACAATCTCTTCAAGAGGACGTAAGGATGTTTTCACCCATTTACCCCCACATATTCAAAATATGCGCTCCGGGTTTTGCCGCAGGCACCCGTTTCACCATCACCTATTCTTGACGATGATGGATCTATGGTCAGAGCACTACATGAATAGATTTCACTTGATTTATTAAGTACATTCTCATATTCTTTTAGCATCAACCAAGTTCTCAAACAAGACTTATTACAATAATGTTGTAAAGAGACATGTATTACTTTCATCAGATATTTATCGGTCTTTTAAAGACCCTGGGAACTCAGTCCCTCATTTCAATATTGGGAATTCTCATCCCTTCCCATTCTCATCACCATAATCATATGGATCTGGGTATTTAAACCCTTCACTCATCATTGAGCATCATTACCATTTATTAGGTAACTATCACCTTCAGGTCATCTGACCAAGGTATACATGATACTTGTTACCCAAGCATCACACATGGCTCATCAGGCCACTGCACATCTTGTCGCCTCTCACTAGGCAAAAACTTATTCACATGGCTCACAAGGCCATTCACATCTTGTCACCTCTCACTAGGCAACAACTTATTCACATGGCTCACAAGGCCATTCACATCTTGTCACCTCTCACTAGGAAACAACGTATTCACATGGCTCACAAGGCCATTCACATCTTGTCACCTCTCACTAGGCAACATCTTATTCAAAGATATCATAAATATTTATTCAAGATCATTAGTCTCATCATATAGCATTAATGATCATTAGTTCAAGGTATGAGTTCATTTCTCATCCTCATCATGTTATGACTACATCATACTCATCATTTGGGCTTAACCCCATTTTCAAGGTGCATTAATTAACACTCATCAAATGCAACAACTCATTACATTTCATTGTAATAGTTGCATATCACACTTCATATATTTCTTACCCAATTATTTTGGATTTGGAGTATATCAAGGTATATAAACCCTGAAGTTCTGAATGTGATAACCATCATATCTTGATGTATCATTTTCTCATCATTTCAGACCCTCTTGAGTTAACCAACTTTATCCTGTATTAAGGTATTTCCCCTCTTAATACATTCCATCACCAAATAATCACCCCTAGCATGTAATGCATAGGCCACACATTAGAATTGTCCAACTATCTCACATGATATGGACTTATCTTAGTTTAAGGTATTGTTTTATTATAAAATTGCCTATAAACAGCCACATTAGATACTTCCCTTTTCAGGGTATCAGCTACTATTCCATTATTAGGATTAGGCTTCACATAGATACGCCTTCAACTAGGGTTTCACAAGGATACACCCTCAATTAGGGTTTCATTTAGAATTGCCCTCAATTAGGGTTAGAACACAATAACCCTGTTGATTAGGGTTTATGTTCATGATTAGGGTTTCATGATCTCTCTACTTTAAGGATCATACCCTTAATCACCACATGAATCATATTCATATATGAATTCATGCTATCATCATCTCAACTTGATTATGTCATATCAACCCTTCCATCAAGTACATACTACTATAATTAACATAGTGTACCAAGTCATTGATCCTATAAGAAATTAGGGTTCATCCCTTAATTGGCACAATCACTTAGGTACTATTAGGGTTTCAACCTTTGTACCTTCATTGATTATCATTACTAATCATCATTGGATGAATGAATCATACATCATCTCTATTCTCAAGAGATTCAATCACCTTGGACCTCCATTACATAAGGTATCCAACTGAATTGATCAATTGAGTCTACAATTACAACAAGTGTCTAAGTGGATTAAACAATTGAGTCCTCAATCAACTTTGACTACTTGAGCCCCAAACGGTCTTGGTCCTTCAAGGTTCAAATGGTTTGAAACCATTTGGTAAAGGTGGTACTTGAGACCGTTTGCCCAAGCAAGTAGGTGAAGACCGTTTTCCCAAGTTTGACTTTTGAAACCACATGGGTACAACCGGTTTGGGATCGTTTGGTCCAAACCTCCTCAAAACCGCATGGACCAAAGATGGTCTCGACTACACCAATCGGTTTAGGGTTCTCAATATTGATTCCTTCAATCATTGAATTCATGGAACCAATCATCAATTGGACCTATCCTCATACTTCAATTGAGTGAAATAGGTCAACCTTCAACTGATTTGACCCTCAATTAGTCCTCAATTAGGGTTTGAATCAATTGAATTAGGATTTGGAATCGATGATCCTTCAACACTAATCAATGCAAGATTAGTTACTTTGAAACCATTGAACCATCATCCAAATTGAACATGACCTGACCCCAAACGGTCTTGAGGTCGTTTGGATGACCACCAAACGGTCTTGGGACCGTTTTCCCATCACATCATCAAAATCCAAGTCAACCAATTAGGGTTTGGATCGTTGGATTGATCACCAAGTCAGCAATTGATTACACTTTAACTTAGTATCATTGGATCATCAATTGCTTAAACATACTCACCCCAAGACCTCCAAACGGTCTTGGGTGACCTCCAAAAGGTCTTGAGACCGTTTGGATGAGCTTCAAATGGTCTTGAGACCGTTTGGCTCATCCAACCCTTGGATTCTAGTGAAAAATCATTAGGGTTTGAGCTATTGAGTTGATCATCAAATCAGCACTTAATTGCAAAGTGATTTGTTACCTTTAGACCTTCAATTGGTCAACTATACTTAACCCCATACCTCCAAACGGTCTTGGGTGATCTACAAACGGTCTTGAAACCGTTTGGGTCAATCAACCCAAAACATCAACTCATTCCAATGCAAAATCAGCACTTAGCCTATTAGGGTTAACACCATATCTTTTGTCCTTCAATCACTTAACCATATCCAACCCTAGACCTCCAAACGGTCTAGGATGACCCCCAAACGGTTTTGAGACCGTTTGGGTAATCCCCAAACGGTTTTGAAACCATTTGGGCTAATTAACCCAAAAAGTCAAATCAGTCAAGTTGAAAATCAGCACTTAATCCAATTAGGGTTTACCTAATTGATTAGCCTTCAACTCATGATTCCTTTGGAATTAATCCATAAAATTTGGTGGGTCATCAACCAACATAATCAGTAACAGGATTATCAAACAGTCAACCCTCGGTCAACTCTTTCAAACGGTTTTGAAACCGTTTGCCCAAAACGTTAAATTAATCAAGCTGAAAAATCAGCACTTAATCCAATTTGGTTTGCCTAATTGATTAGCCTTCAACTCACGATTCCTTGGGAGTTAACCCATAAAATTTGGTGAGTCATTAACCAACATAATTAGAAACATTAATATCAAACGGTCAACACTTGGTCAACTCACTCAAATGGTTTTGAAACCGTTTTCCAAAAAAGTTAAATTAATCAAGCTGAAAAATCAGCGCTTAATCCAATTAGGTTTGCCTAATTGATTAGCCTTCAACTCACGATTCCTTGGGAGTTAACCCATAAAATTTTTTGAGTCATTAACCAACATAATTAGTAATAGTAATATCAAACGGTCAACCCTTGGTCAACCCTCTCAAATGGTTTCAAACCGTTTTCTCTCAAACGGTTTGGTGAAACCGCATGAGCAATTAACTCAAAACCGTATGAACCATGATTTCTTTGGAAAAAGTATCCAAGATGATGTCATCATCATCTACCTTCGTCCCTTAAGTTCTAACAACTTCTGATTTCATGAAATAACCATTTTAAACCAGCAATTAAACAAGATAATGAAGGAATCATTGAAATTGCAAGATTAATGGTTGAATAACAATGAAAAAGGGTTCAAGTTATAAAACCTGCCTCCAATTGAGCTCCAAAGCTCCATGTTCATGGAAAAAATGGTGTATTCAACTCCTTTCACCATTCCAAGGCTCGTCCTCAAGGTTCGAGTGAAAATGAATGGTTAGAATTGAAGAGGAGATCGAAATAGGAAGAAATCCATAATTTATTTTTGATTTCCACCATGGAATCAAGGTGAAATGGATCAAGAACCTTACCAACAGGTTGGGGGTCGTCCTCCTGATCCTACCAAGATCCCTTGGTCGTTTCCCAAGAAAGGAGAAGAAGTGGGGTTGAAAAAGCCTTCTATTTGGCTTGTAAAAGGTTCTTTTATAAAAAAAATCAATGAGAGAGAATGTACTTTGCAAAAATCCACTCAATCCCAAAAATGTGGCCGCCTCTTCCCCCTTATCTTCCTTAGGGACGAGGCTATCTTGTTTGCCTTTTATCCCTCTCAATTATCCATGATTTAAAGAAAAGCAAATTAAGCACCTCAATTCATATTATATTAATATCCATATGTGAGTGGATATTTCTTTTACTTATAAAATTGTGTGTGAGTTATCCACTCCCTTGGATATTTTCGTGGTCCTTGCAAGGCTCAAGGACGTCACATACACGTCTGAATCCAACCATTTTAATTTTGGTTGAAAGCTCTTTAATTAATACATTCATTTTTTCCCTAAATCGAATTAGGGTTTCAATTAGGATTAAATCTTGATTATTTTAATATCAAGATTCTCTCTCCTCCAACTTAATTCAAATGAGGCGCCCCTCTCATTTTATTTTCTCTAAATGATGACAAGAAACATTAGGGACCTTATTGAAGTGCTAATTTATATATTGCACCCTAGGTTTTGGGGAAATTGCACATTACACCAAAATTGGGTTTTCATGCACATACATTGCTTTATCAGCTCTTTCTTGGTATTCAGGCTTCCATAAGCCACACCCCATCATCATCTTCACTCTCATAATTCTTCAACACATGAGGAACATATTGTCATGCATAATTTGCACTTAAACCCCTCAACTTGGGTAATTTGCACTTTAGTCCAATACAAACAAAACATTGATTTCAACAATGTTCAAAAAGGACTAGAATTGCAACATAAGTTCCTCTTGAGGCCTAATTACTTTTCATAAGATGAGATTAAGCATTTAATCACATTTCTTAATCAAAACACCTAGGGTTAAAGTATAACCTGGGTCAGGGTTGTTACATGAACATTACTACCAGAGTTGTACAGATGACACAACAAGTTTCTACATTCCATATTGAGAATATCTTCTTAGGTGGGGAGTTTTGTGCTAACCCAAGATGAGATATGTATAAATTATGTGGCATCACCATGATATGTAAGTAACCATGTGAAGGTAATAGGATGAGGTGTAAAGGAAGTACCCATCTTTGTTTACCTTGGATTTCGGGGGCAAAATCCTTATTAGGGGTTTATAGTTGTAAGGCCCCTCTTGCTTAATGAGATGAATAAGCTTAATTATCATAATTAAATTCTTATAACCATAATATAATCCTGTGATATGCTTTGAAATCATAATACAAGCTTAAGTTTCAAATCTGGTCCAATTTGTACACTGGTTGAGAAAGTTATGCAATTTTATGCACATTTTGGACTTTTCTACAATTTACCCAATTGAGAGGTTTTCTTTACAATTTATCACTTGAATTATGTTCCTTTTATATTTTATCATCATTCTTGATCTTTTTGAGATATGGGGCGCCTATTTAAACCTTGGTTTGAAGGTGTTTTCTCTAAGGGTATTTTCGGGTTTACCCCTTCATGGATGAGCTACCTTTAGTAGCTATCAACTAATGAGTTATTTATTTTGCTTGGAACTTCAAGAAACGAGGGATAAGAATGTCTCTATAGATGGTGGGGGATATTCTTGTGTGTGTTCTTGTATATTCTTAATAGTTTAAGGCTATGGACACTTGGAAAGATACTAGAACTTCAACTTTTTCTTTTTCTTTATCTTAAAGTTTCATATACTTATCCCCAAGCACCAAAATGAGTCATTTTCTCTCCACCACTTCCCTCCTTCTCCCAACCTCGTTTTCCCTCTGTTCTGTTGTGAATTTTCCTGTCCAAGGAAGAAGAAAGTGGGGACCTTCTTGGAAAAAGGATCTAGGGTTGCAATTGACATCCTTTTAGAGCTTAAAAAGCTTCCTTCTAGTGATCTTGACCTAAAAGAGTAAGAATCCCCTTATTTCCTCAATTTATTTCTTTTTTATCCTTCCTCTTACCTTTCTCCAGGTCGTAACCTTGCTGTTCCATGGTAGAAATTGCTTGAAAGCTCTAAAACCCTACCTTTCTTGCTCCTTATGTTTAGGGTTTGCTCATTTGATGAAGAAAGGTGCTAGATGGACGAGTTCACAGCTTATGATTGGATTTTCTACCCTACCTTCTCATGTTTTCTTATGTTTGGGAGTTTATCTTCTCATTAGATGCAATTTTTATAACTTTCTCCACATTTATTGCTTACCATAAGCTTGCTAACTCATGTTCTTGCATGAAAATGATGATTCATGCATTAAAAAGCTATGCTTGACTTGGATTTCGATTTATATAATGTTCCATGTTCTTATTTTAGTTCTGTATGAACCTGTGATCATGTGTACATTATTCTTAAGGTATAATAAGACTTGTATCAGGTTGGTTTGACAACCTATGATGCTAAGCACCTATCAACCAATGGTCAATTTTAGGGTTTAAAGCTGAATTACTCTATAAACCCAAGACCCAATGATGGTACCATTGCAACAACCCTATGGTGTTGTTTTCATGACAACTGATGGTCAGGATAAAAGGTGTCAGATGATGGTGACAACCTATGGTCACCCCCTTAGGTCAGGTTTTGGATTAATTATATGTTTAATGATCAACCATTAAGTACCCTACTGATGTTATCAATCAATGATGACATTAGCTTAATATTTGATGCTAATTAATGAATATAGTGTTGACCTAACAACCTATGGTGACTTAATGGTCACTAATGATGGTGGATCAGGTCTCTACAACCTATGGTTAGTTAAGCATTGTAGTTGTAGCATCAATTTAGCCTTAGACCAATAGTTTCTTGGGTCACTTGATGCAATGGTCGGACCTATACTGTAATTGATGGTTTTAACATATGAACTTGACACAATGGTCAAGATCTACTATTTATTCCTCCAATAAAGTGGAATGATGGATATTGTAATATGTTGGTCCTAATAATGTGATTTAGATGGTTTCCATATGATCAACTTAAGGAGCATACTTGTTGACAATGGATGGCTTGTTTTAAATGAACAGTTGATTGTGGGTTTTACCATACTCTCAATGGAACTTTTTGTGTTGTTAATCAAGGGATGTCTAGGGTTAAATGGTGAATCTTTCTAGTGAACAAATCAAGGACTTCATATGTGGTTTATCCAAGGTGTTTACTTATGTAAACAATCAATGGTCTTACCTTTTAAACATCCAATGGTTCTGGGTGACATTGTGGTATGGTGATATGGGTTGAATGATGATAGAACAAATGGAGGGTTACCCTTAATAAGGTAGTATTATCTATTCACTCATATGAATGGAAGGGATGACAACCATATTGTGTTGATATGTAACCCTAATAAGGTATAGCTTGTTATACCTAGCTTTAATATAACTAAATGATGGTAATTGGGTATGAATAGTCCTTGAATTATTAATAGAATCATGGAGTACTCTCTTATTTTTGTTGAAACCCTAGTATGCTATAACCTGATGGCTACACCTTAATTTATGTGTGGGTTCATACTTGAGAATAGTATGGAATGTGATGGTGATGCTTCACCTTATGTATCCATTATCCAATGGGGATGTTGATAGGATTTGGGTATAAGTGCTAATTAGTAACATTAATGTAATTTATCTTCTTGAACCTAACTCTAATGCAAATAGATAAAGATGAGTATTCATGTTTAACATTCTAATATGATGGAATGATGATGAAATAACCTCCTTAATATGATCATAACATTAATATGTTAATTGGTGGTTATCATAACCACATGGTTGATACTTTCTTATGCTAAACATGTGCATGATGAATATGATGAGGGTTAATCATATCTAGATTCCTTGCATGTTGATGTAATAAGGGAATGTTCTTAATGTTAATATAACCCTACTATGATTATTTATGAATATCTCCTAGCTCATTAATACAATATTGTGTTGATCTGGTGTATTATATGTAAGTGAGGTTGTTGAGCCTTGCTATAAGGCATGGAATGATAATGATGATCTTGTAGGGAATAGTATGATAGTCTTGATGACTTTTGGGCATGGTTGAGCCCTGAATGGGGTGTTATCCTCTTGTGTTGATAAGGGTTGATACCCTGTGATATTGTGAAAAGGATTTATATCTCGTGATAGTATGATGACTAGTGTAGCCTCATGAATGGCAAGTGAATAGTACCATGTGATGATGAGATGAGAAATTATGTTTCACACGTTTTATATCTTTTAAAGTTGTGATATTTTATATGCTTGTTAGAACTAAATTAGGTTTTGTATGTCCACTTATTTGATGCAGCTTTAATTCACCCAATTGGCATAACTAATCAAGTGAAACTCTAATCATGTAGTGACATGTGCCATAGATCCATCTGAGTGTCAGAATTTGCCAGATAGCAAAATGAATATTCCTAAGGGAAACTCAGAGTGCATAGTGATGAGTATGTGGGGTGCTTGTCATCCTGAATTCAAGTGTTTAGGGAGGATGACTGTGGTCATACCTAGTGTAAGGACCCTGACCTGCGTTTAGGGTTTACCCTGTTTGTTTTGCTTAATCTCGGTGCTTTGATGCTTGCTAATCACCTTTAAGTGGTGATTAGGGTTTTGTTGTGCTTTGTTGAGAGTTCGAGAGGCTACTTGCAAATAACCCAAGTTTAGGGTTTTGTGTGCATGTCTGCCATCTTATGAGATGTTTCCCTCTCTTTGCTTCCTCTAGGGTTGAGAGGAAGGCTTGGGCTTGTTGTTTGAGTTCTCTGGGCCTGAGTTGAGCTTGTTTGGGCCCTGAGGTGCCTGGGTTGGGCTTGCTTGAGCCTGTATCGGCCAGGACCTGTTTTGTGTCGCCCAGCAGAGCTGCTACCTGTGTCGCCCATGATGCTTGGTCTGGTGTAGTGGACACTTGGTGCATGTTTTGGACAAGTGTCCCATGCCTTGCTAATGTGTTGGCTTGAACCCTAGGACAAGTGTCCCTTGGGTGGACGACACATGGTATGGTTGTACCTTGGTTTCTCCTCCCCTTCCTTATATATATACAACTCTTTTCCTTGCCTTAGTTTCCTTTGCTCTTTTGGTCTCTCCTCCACCTTGAGTGCACGATATCCCTCCCCTTTGCTGTTGTGTTGGCCGATACATCTCCCTTGGAGCTGGAGTGCTTCTTCTTCTTCCTTGGAGCTTCAAGGCGGGTTGCATACTTCCATCCCTAACTCCTTTCTCTCATTATGTTCTTGGTTATATGCTAGTGTACCTTGCTTTGTACCTATGTTGGCCGATATGGCTGTGATGGGCAGCAGGCCTGACGGGCGTCAGCCTGGGGTTGGTCGATATCTTGCCCTTGTGTTGGGCGATATCCCTTCTTCGTTGGCTGTTGGCCGATATGGTGGTGCCTATGATGCTCGATAGGTGAGCTACGTTCTTATCTTTTTCTTGGATGATAGGCTTGGGTCCTTGTGCTGAACGATAGGGCTCCCTTTGAGAGTTGGTTTGGGATGCACGGCATGCATAGAGGTGTGACGGCCGATAGCCCTGACGGGCGTTGTGTTGTGTGGTGTCGGGCGTCAGAAAGTGGTTGTGATGCGCGATATGTGTAGACCTGACGGGCGTCAAGCCTTTAGTTTGGGAGAGTGCCGGACGTTAGGCCTGGTATTGTTGCACGATATGTGGAGTGCTTCCCTCTCTCCTTTCTTTCTCTCTCTCTTTCCCTCTCTCTCCTGGTGGTTGAGGTGAGGTGTGAGCTGGACGATAGCCCTAGCATATCGGACGTTATGGCTGAGTTGTGACGGGCGTTATCCTCCTAAGTGTGACACGCGATAGAGAGTGGGGTTGTGACGGGCGCCACACCTTGAGTGTGTTGTTCGGCAGGGTACAGCACAGCGTTGCTGTAACTCTTGTGCTAGCCGAGGTTGTGGGTTGTTTAGTGAGGGTTGTGTGGTTTCCTAATGACGATCTCACGTGTCATGGAAGTGAACGGTTATGCACAATGTTATTTACATAATAATAATGTTAGTAGTGCTTATGATAGCCATGATGACAATGTTGTTGATAACCAAGATGATGATAATGCCTTGCTCATAGCGAAAGCAATAATGATGTTATTAATATAATGAGGTTAATAATTTTGATGTTGGTAATAATGTGGCTAAGTGACAGTTACATTAATAGTCTGCTTAATGACATAACAATAAAGATAATAATTGGATGATGATGTGATAATAGTATGGATGGTAGCAAGAGTAGTAATGCTATGCATAATATAGGTCTTACGCTTAATTATTAATGGCGTTGATAAATGGCAGTTGCACTAATGGTGGCTTAATGACAAAGATAATGATGATGATAGTGGATGGTAACAGTAATGATATTGGCAACAATAGTGTTTGCTCTGTATGCTCAACATAATTATATAAAGTGAATACCTTGATTGTTTATATAATCCTGAGATAAGGGTAAGCATAATTATGGTATGATGTGCTTAACAAGCTTGATCATCAAATAGTGTAATATTGATAAATAGATTATCTTGGATGATAGCCCATGATAATGAGCATATTCCTTATGATTGAATCTATGGTTATTGTGTATCCTAACCATGCAGGTGATGTGTAGCCATGAAAGGGCTATGTGACATATGTGATGACTAACATTACCTTGATAATTGTTCTATGAGATTTTATATGTGATGTGTTGGTCCCATGATGATGATGTGAGCCTTGAGAGGCAGTGACAGTACATGATGAAGGATTGAAATCCCATAGTATGTGATGATCCTTGATATGGATCTGGATGGTTGGCAAGAGGCCAAGTGGTAACATGTGATGTTGGATCCTTGTGATGGATCAGGTTGATGTAGTTTCAATAATAATATAATGTTCTTTATTTTCTATTATATCTTGCATGCTATATAACTTGGTTGAATCTTGCAATCCATCTAAAAGATACTAATTAATCACAGTGAAATATATCATGTAGTTTGCCTTGGCCATAGATCCATCATCGTCAGGACTTGGTGATGGTGAAATGGGTTCTCCTACGGGTTAACCCGGAGCGCATATTGTTGAATATGTGAGGTTACTCCTAGCCTAAAGTAAGGAGGTAAGAGTGTAACTTCGGTTACAGACTCAGATACATATATAGAGCATGGTGAACAGGCCCATGGCTCAGGATATGTGATGTGAAGAGCATGAATGTGTTCATGGCTCAGAGCACGGTGATCAGGCCCGTGGCTCAAGATGTACTAGTGCCGAGACCTGTACCAAGGCGGGCTAGAGTGAGGGTAGCCTATGGGGCTGACCCAGTGGCGTAGACCACTTCAACATGTGACTACAGTCCTGCTTGTGTTGTACTCATGTACTGACCATGAGGTGGGAGGTTGTGGAGTCCGGCTCTTCCATTGACCTTGTATGGCACCAATCTTGGGCTTCACAGCTAGAGGTTGGATTTGAATGGTACGATTCAAATCCTCGGGGCATAATAACACGTAATACAACCGTTTAGTATTCATCGATTATATCAAACACGAAACATTGGTTGAGGCCTTATTTGTGTAAATATCTCTGTTGTACCTTTCAGGTCATATGGCAATCTTGTTCTAATAATCATGTTACATAGTGATATATCTTGTCAATCATGTTTCATTGAGAGACATCTGGTTATATGTTTATGTACAGCTGGTGAGCTTGTCGGTAAGAATAGCTTTGCTATAAATATATACATATATAGGCAGCTCTTGTTTTGCCTGCTTTTAATTACCTGTTGTTATAGCTTAAGCTCTTGAGGTTTTGTAGTTGCGGTGGGAAGTTATGTTTCCCACTGGTACAATTGTTCAATTGTCTCACTCCGCTAGTTTTCAGGTGGTCGAGGTAGACGTGGTCGTGGTCATGGTGTTGCGGCCGAACAACTTGAAGAGCAGTAGAAGGCAAGCGATGGATATGCTGCTGTTTTGGGTGTTTTGTAGTAGAGTCTAGAGTCATCCCTGTACTCTCAGGTCCTTGGTAGTGTTTTGATGTTGTTTCACGATGAACGATCGAAGATGTTTGTATATCCTGTTGTTGGCCGGATGCGGGCCTCTGTGTATATGAACAGGTGATGAACCCATGCGATGGATGGACAGCTGTTTCAGTAAGCTGTGAACATGTATCAGATCTCGTGTATGTATATATGACAAGTTTCTGTGCAGGATGAGGACTGGAAAGTAATAGTTTCACAGTTCATATGTTTTCCACAATCGGTTTTAATTAACCCGTAATCTGTGGTTATGGTGATTTCCGCACGTTTTCGCGTAACACCTTGTTATCTGTGTGATAATGGGATGTGTTGCCACAAGTTTGGTATCAGAGCCTTAGGTTCACTGAGTCTATAGGGATTTAGGACTAGGTTGAGTTGTTCTTATGTGTGTCCAGGTTTTCTTACAAAATCTTCTGCCCTCAGTGGAAAATAAGCCAAGATGTCTGGAAACCATGAAGAACACTCTGCTGAGTACAGTGATGCTGCATCGGTTGATGGAGCAGATGGACAGGCATGTGAAGATCTGGTGCCTGAGGTTCCCCAATTTAACCCAGCCATTCTTGAACATCCTGCTTACCAACAGCTTATGGGGCAGTTAATGGCTACGATGAATCTCATGGTTGAGCGATTACCAGTGCCTCCTCCGCGAGCACAGGTTCCCCATGGAGAAGCATTGGGTATTGGGAAGACCTTCGAGCGGCTTCGCCGAGTGGGAGCTTTGGATTATGTTGGAACGGCTGATCCAGCGGATGCAGATCTGTGGTTGACAAGTCTCGAGAAGGCTTTCCAGATCCTTGACATCCCTGAAGCAGACAAGGTAAAGCATGTTGTCTACCTTCTGAAGGGTAGTGTTGGTCACTGGTAGACCATAGAAGAAGAGAAGCGACCTGGTGAGGTGATCTGTTGGGAAGTGTTTCGACGTGAGTTCGTCACCAGATACTTTCCGAAGACGTATCTAGATGAGAAGGTTAGTCAGTTTGAGAACCTGAGACAAGGAATGATGAACATCACCGAGTACGAGGCCAAGTTTATGGATCTGTTGAGGTTTTGTCCTCACATGGCGACAACAGATGAGGAACGGATCAGACGTTTCGAGAAGGGTTTGAGTGCTGAGCTGAAGACTCCGGTTTCTGCGTTGGAGAACCGAGAGAGGTTTGCTACGTTTATGGAATCAGTTTGACGGATCGAGAGGATAGTAAGGGAGAAAAGAGAGTCTATGTCTCTTAAAAGACCTGCTCAGTTTCAAGGACGAAGGTTTGGTGGCTTTAAGAAGCCTAGGTTTTCAGCACCGTCAGTAATGAGAAGTTTTGGTGTACCATCTCAGTGGTCTCTGAGTAAGGGGAAAGGTTATGTCTCTTCACCGTCTAAGGTGCACAGTTCAGCTTCTGTGGCAGTGACAGGGCCAGCTAGGCCACGGTTTGAAGATAGGGCATGCTATCTTTGTGGACAGACCGGACATCTCAAGTCGCATTGCCCGAATAAAGGTGTTGAAGTGACGCAACAGCCGAGACAGAGTTTTTAGAGGTCAGAGAAACCGCAACCCAGTGGTAGCAGAGGACGTGCGCGGTCTAACGTCTCAGGCTGGATCGTCTGCTATGGGAAGCAGAGGTCATGGACAGCAAGCAACGACTCGATTCTACGCTATGAGTCAGCCGGAGGCGATAGTCAACCCGCGAGTGGTGATAGGTCAGATGGAATTATTTCATTCTGATATGTCTTCTTCTTGCTTTATATCTGTTCTGGTTGACCCGGGTGCTACACACTCTTTTATCTCCTATAGTATGCTTGAAAACTGTCGTTTACCTGTTAGTTGTAAGAAGGATAGCTTGTTGTTAGAAACCCCTCTTGATGGTTCTTCTTTGCTTCAAGAAGAGTGTCCATCTTGTGTTTTGTCTTTTTCGGGACATCGTATCCAAGTGGATCTTATACCACTTGATATGCATGGTTTCGATGTTATCCTTGGGATGGATACCTTAGAGAAGTATAAGGTTGTCTTGGACTGTGGTTCCAAGAAGGCAGTGTTTGATGTTACTGGAGAGAGGTGGATCTTCCAGGGAGATAGGAAGATTCTTCCGACGTGTTTAGTATCAGCGATGGTGGCGGATAAGTTGTTACGACAAGGTTGTGAGGCGTTCCTAGCTCACGTGGTGGATACCGTTGTGGTTACCAAGGCGAAAGGTCCTAGTCTTGAGGAGGTGTCAGTGGTTCGAGAGTTTGTAGACGTGTTTCCTGAGGAGTTTCCTGGTGTTCCTCCACCCCGAGAGATTGATTTCGACATCAATCTGATTCCTGGAACACAGCCAGTTGCACAGTCAGCATATAGGATGGCTCCAGCGGAGATGGCAGAGTTGAAGAAGCAGTTACAGGAGTTGTTGGAGAAAGGTTTTATCTGATCGAGTACGTCGTCGTGGGGTGCTCCCGTGTTGTTCGTTAAGAAGAAGGATGGCTCGATGCGGTTGTGTATAGATTACCGGTAGTTGAACAAGGTCACAATCAAGAATAAGTACTTGTTGCCGAGGATAGATGACCTATTTGATCAGTTGCGTGGTGCTATAGTGTTTTCGAAGATCGATCTACGGTCTAGATATCATCAGTTGAGGATAAAGGCGGATGACATACCAAAGTCAGCTTTCAGGATGAGGTATGGTCATTTTGAGTTCGTGGTTATGCCGTTTGGGTTAACCAATGCCCCTGCAGCTTTCATGGGTCTGATGAACAGAGTGTTTCGTCCGTTCTTAGATCAGTTTGTTGTAGTCTTTATAGATGATATCTTAATCTATAGTCGGGACAAGCAGGAGCATGAACAACATCTTCGTCGAGCATTGACTCTTCTTCGTCAACATCAGTTGTATGCCAAGTTCAGTAAGTGTGAGTTCTGGTTAGATGAAGTGACTTTCTTGGGTCATGTGATATCTGCTGAAGGAGTCAAGGTAGATCCGAAGAAGGTGGAATCCGTTGCGGATTGGGAACAACCAAAGACGCCGACAGAAGTTCGTAGTTTCCTTGGTTTGGCAGGATACTACCGGAGGTTTATCAAGGACTTCAGCGTGATCGTGTTACCGATGATGAAGTTGACCCGGAAGGATGTACCTTTTGTTTGGGATGATCGATGTCAGCAAGCATTCCAGAGTTTGAAGGAGAAGCTGACCAGTGCTCCAGTGTTAATCTTGCCAGAGCCTGGGAAAGGCTATGTTGTTTTCTGTGATGCTTCCAAGAAAGGTTTAGGTTGTGTGCTAATGCAGGAGGATCATGTAGTGTCTTTTGCCCCGCGACAACTCAAGAAGCATGAGGAGAACTATCCGACTCATGATTTGGAGTTGGCGGCAGTGGTTCATGCGTTAAAGATTTGGAGACACTATCTGTATGGGGAAGTGTGTCAGATCTTTACGGATCATAAGAATCTGAAGTACATCTTTACGCAGTAAGAGTTGAACATGCGACAGCGACGATGGATGGAGTTGATCAATGATTACGATTGCACTATCGAGTATCATCCTGGTAAGGCGAATGTGGTAGCTGATGCGCTTAGCAAAAAGTCTTCTTCTTCTCTTTCGGTACAGAAGGCACAGTTGAGTTCTCTGGTATGCCATAGGCGAGATATGCTTGTTTCTCTGCGATAGATGAATGTGCAGATGGAAGTTTCTTTGTTATCTGGTCTTTTCGCACAGATGCAAGTTAAACCTACGTTGAGACAGCAGATCAAGGATGCACAATAGACATATGATGCGATACAGTTGATCATATCAGAGTTCGGCAGCGACAAGCGTGATGGGTTTCATGAGTCCGAGGATGGGCTAGTTTGCTATCGGGACAGGATGGTAGTTCCAGATGTTGATAATATGAGGGAGTTGGTGCTTGAGGAAGCACATATGTCGATGTATGCTATGCATCCAGGTGTCACCAAGATGTATCATAGTGTAAAGGACTTGTTTTGGTGGTCCGGTTTGAATAGAGATGTAGCTGAGTTCATGGCTAGATGTGATGTTTGTCAGCAAGTAAAGGCTGAGCACCAGAAACCGGCAGGAACGTTGCAACCCTTGCCGATACCACAGTGGAAATGGGATCATATAACCATGGATTTCGTAGTTGGTCTACCCCGGACAACTGGGAATCATGATTCCATTTGGGTGATAGTGGACAGATTGACTAAGTCTGCCCATTTTCTACCAGTGAAGACGACATATACAGCTGAGAAACTCGCTCGAGTCTATGTGAATGAGATAGTACGTTTGCACGGTGTACCAGCAACGATAGTTTCCGACAGAGGTCCTCAGTTTATGAGTCGTTTTTGGGAACAGTTGCACAGAGCATTGGGAACGCAGTTGAGGTTCAGTACAGCTTTTCATCCGCAGACGGATGGACAGTCTGAAAGGACTATTCAGACTTTAGAAGATCTTCTTCGAGCTTGTGTTCTATAGTTTCTAGGCAACTGGGATGTACATCTGAGTTTGATAGAGTTTGCCTACAACAACAGTTATTAGCTAAGCATAGACATGGCTCCTTATGAAGCTTTGTATGGAAGGAAGTGCAGATCTCCTTTGTGTTGGTTTGAGTCTGGTGAGTATCAGCTTTTGGGTCCTGAGTTAGTACAGTAGATGATAGAGAAGATCAAGGTGATACAACAATAGTTGAAGGTGGCACAGGACAGGCAGAAGTCTTATGCAGACAATCGCCGACAACCTTTAGAGTTCCAAGTAGGAGACAAAGTGTACCTTAAAGTCTCGCCGTGGAAGGGTGTGCTAAGGTTTGGTCAGAAGGGTAAGTTAGCTCCCAGGTATATGGGGCCTTACACAGTCATAGCACGTGTTGGCAAGGTAGCTTATGAGTTAGAGTTGCCTCCAGAGTTGCACAGGTTGCATCCAGTGTTTCATGTCAGTATGATGAAGAAAAGTCATCCGGATTCAGGTACAGTGATACAGCCAGTTGAGGTTGAGCTTGATGTAGATGTGACCTACGAGGAAGGTGTTGTGGCGATCCTTGACAGAAGGATCAAGAAGTTGAAGAGGAAGGACCTGGTTCTGGTGAAAGTTCTTTGGCAGTGTCGTGGCGTTGAGGAAGCCACGTGGGAGCTTGAGGACGAGATGAGGAGGAAGTATCCCTCTCTTTTCTCTTTGGATTTTGGGGACGAAATCCCTTAAAGGGGGTTAGCTTGTAAGGACCCTGACCTGCGTTTAGGGTTTACCCTATTTGTTTTGCTTAATCTCGGTGCTTTTATGCTTGCTAATCACCTTTAAGTGGTGATTAGGGTTTTGTTGTGCTTTTTTGAGAGTTTGAGAGGCTACTTGCAAATAACCCAAGTTTAGGGTTTTGTGTGCATGTCTGCCATCTTATGAGATGTTTCCCTCTTTTTGCTTCCTCTAGGGTTGAGAGGAAGGCTTGGGCTTGTTGTTTGAGTTCTCTAGGCCTGAGTTGAGCTTGTTTGGGCACTAAGGTGCCTGGATTGGGCTTGCTTGAGCCTGTGTCGGCCAGGACCTGTTTTGTGTCACCCAGCAGGCTGGTGTGTCGCCCAGCAGAGCTGCTGCCTGTGTCGCCCATGATGCTTGGTCTGGTGTAGTGGACACTTGGTGCATGTTTTGGACAAGTGTCCCATGCCTTGCTAATGTGTTGGCTTGAACCCTAGGACAAGTGTCCCTTGGGTGGACGACACATGGCATGGTTGTACCTTGGTTTCTCCTCCCCTTCCTTATATATATACAGCTCTTTTCCTTGCCTTAGTTTCCTTTGCTCTTTTGGTCTCTCCTCCACCTTGAGTGCACGATATCCCTCCCCTTTGTTGCTGTGTTGGCCGATACATCTCCCTTGGAGCTGGAGTGCTTCTTCTTCTTCTTCCTTGGAGCTTCAAGGCGGGTTGCATACTTCTATCCCTAACTCCTTTCTCTCGTTATGTTCTTGGTTATATGATAGTGTACCTTGCTTTGTACCTATGTTGGCCGATATGGCTGTGATGGGCAGCAGGCGTGACGGGCGTCAACCTGGGGTTGGTCGATATCTTGCCCTTATGTTGGGCGATATCCCTTCTTGGTTGGCTGTTGGCCGATATGGTGGTGCTTATGATGCTCGATAGGTGAGCTACGTTCTTATCTTTTTCTTGGACGATAGGCTTGGGTCCTTGTGGTGAACGATAGGGCTCCCTTTGAGAGTTGGTTTGGGATGCACGGCATGCATAGAGGTGTGACGGCCGATAGCCCTGACGGGCGTTGCGTCGTGTGGTGTCGGGCGTCAGAAAGTGGCTGTGATGCGCGATATGTGTAGACCTGACGGGCGTCAAGCCTTTGGTTTGGGAGAGTGTCGGCCGTTAGGCCTGGTATTGTTGCACGATATGTGGAGTGCTTCCCTCTCTCCTTTCTTTCTCTCTCTCTTTCCCTCTCTCTCCTGGTGGTTGAGGTGAGGTGTGAGCTGGACGATAGCCCTAGCATATCGGGCATTATGGCTGAGTTGTGACGGGCGTTATCCTCCTAAGTGTGACGCGCGATAGAGAGTGGGGTTGTGACGGGCGCCACACCTTGAGTGTGTTGTCCGGCAGGGTACAACACAGCGTTGCTGCAACTCTTGTGCTAGCCGAGGTTGTGGGTTGTTTAGTGAGGGTTGTGTGGTTTCCTAATGACGATCTCACGTGTCATGGAAGTGAACGGTTATGCACAATGTTATTTACATAATAATAATGTTAGTAGTGCTTATGATAGCCATGATGACAATGTTGTTGATAACCAAGATGATGATAATGCCTTGCTCATAGTGAAAGCAATAATGATGTTATTAATATAATGAGGTTAATAATGTTGATGTTGGTAATAATGTGGCTAAGTGACAGTTACATTAATAGTCTGCTTAATGACATAACAATAAAGATAATAATTGGATGATGATGTGATAATAGTATGGATGGTAGCAAGAGTAGTAATGCTATGCATAATATAGGTCTTATGCTTAATTATTAATGGCGTTGATAAATGGTAGTTGCACTAATGGTGGCTTAATGACAAAGATAATGATGATGATAGTGGATGGTAATAGTAATGATATTGGCAACAGTAGTGTTTGCTCTGTATGTTCAACATAATTATATAAAGTGAATACCTTGATTGTTTATATAATCCTGAGATAAGGGTAAGCATAATTATGGTATGATGTGCTTAACAAGCTTGATCATCAAATAGTGTAATATTGATAAATAGATTATCTTGGATGATAGCCCATGATAATGAGCATATTCCTTATGATTGAATCTATGGTTATTGTGTATCCTAACCATGCAGGTGATGTGTAGCCATGAAAGGGCTATGTGACATATGTGATGACTAACATTACCTTGATAATTGTTCTATGAGATTTTATATGTGATGTGTTGGTCCCATGATGATGATGTGAGCCTTGAGAGGCAGTGACAATACATGATGAAGGATTGAAATCCCATAGTATGTGATGATCCTTGATATGGATCTGGATGGTTGGCAAGAGGCCAAGTGGTAACATGTGATGTTGGATCCTTGTGATGGATCAGGTTGATGTAGTTTCAATAATAATATAATGTTCTTTATTTTCTGTTATATCTTGCATGCTATATAACTTGGTTGAATCCTGCAATCCATCTAAAAGATACTAATTAATCACAGTGAAATATATCATGTAGTTTGCCTTGGCCATAGATCCATCATCGTCAGGACTTGGTGATGGTGAAACGGGTTCTCCTACGGGTTAACCCGGAGCGCATATTGTTGAATATGTGAGGTTACTCCTAGCCTAAAGTAAGGAGGTAAGAGTGTAACTTCGGTTACAGACTCAGATACGTATATAGAGCATGGTGAACAGGCCCATGGCTCAGGATATGTGATGTGAAGAGCATGAATGCGTTCATGGCTCAGAGCACGGTGATCAGGCCCGTGGCTCAAGATGTACTAGCGTCGAGACCTGTACCAAGGCGGGCTAGAGTGAGGGTAGCCTATGGGGCTGACCCAGTGGCGTAGACCACTTCAGCATGTGACTACGGTCCTGCTTGTGTTGCACTCATGTACTGGCCATGAGGTGGGAGGTTGTGGAGTTCGGCTCTTCCATTGACCTTGTATGGCACCAGTCTTGGGCTTCGCAGCCAGAGGTTGGATTTGAATGGTACGATTCAAATCCTCGGGGCATAATAACACGTAATACAGTCGTTTAGTGTTCATCAATTATATCAAACACGAAACATTGGTTGAGGCCTTGTTTGTGTAAATATCTATGTTGTACCTTTCAGGTCATATGGCAATCTTGCTCTAATAATCATGTTACATAGTGATATATCTTGTCAATCATGTTTCATTGAGAGACATCTGGTTATATGTTTGTGTACAGCTGGTGAGCTTGTCAGTAAGAATAGCTTTGCTATAAATATATACATATATAGACAGCTCTTGTTTTACCTGCTTTTGATTACCTGTTGTTATAGCTTAAGCTCCTGAGGTTCTGTAGTTGCGGTGGGAAGTTATGTTTCCCGCTGGGACAATTGTTCAATTGTCTCACTCTGCTGGTTTTCAGGTGGCCGAGGTAGACGTGGTCGTGGTCATGGTGTTGCGGCCGAACAACTTGAAGAGCAGTAGAAGGCAAGCGATGGATATGTTGCTATTTTGGGTGTTTTGTAGTAGAGTCTAGAGTCATCCATGTACTCTCAGGTCCTTGGCAGTGTTTTGACGTTGTTTCACAATGAACGATCGAAGATGTTTGTATATCCTGCTGTTGGCTGGATGCGGGCCTCTGTGTATATGAACAGGTGATGAACCCATGTGATGGATGGACAGTTGTTTCAGTAAGCTGTGAACATGTATCAGATCTCGTGTATGTATATATGACAAGTTTCTGTGTAGGATGAGGACTGGAAAGTAATAGTTTCACAGTTCATATGTTTTCCACAATCGGTTTTAATTAACCCGTAATCTGTGGTTATGGTGATTTCCACACGTTTTCGCGTAACACCTCGTTATCTGTGTGATAATGGGATGTGTTGCCACACCTAGCCCTTAGTTTGAGAACGACTGCAATCGTGTCTCAGTGATTATATATGTGACGAGATTGGACGACAACTACGGTTGTACCTCGGATGGTAGGGTATGCGTACCCACCTCCTTTCACTAGTGTCGTGACTTGTACCAAGGATGGACTAGGCTGTTAGCAGCTTGACCTTATGTGTCGTTGTGGCAGACCCGTACTGACCGGGTGGAGAAGATCATAGGAGTCTGACTCTTCCTAGATCTTGTATGGCATTGATTTTGACTTAGCAGTTGTCAGTTGGATTTTGAGTGGTATCCTCAAATTCCTCAGGGAATAATAAAAGATGTAAGACAACCGTGTAGCATATCTATTTAGGGTTATACACAACACTTCATATTGGACTATAACCCTTTTTTGCTTTCTTTTCACTGAGATCATGTATAGTACAATAAGATATAATAGATATACTTATGATGTAGTTATGCTCATGTTGTAAACATGCTTATGTTATCAAATATACTAACAATGATGGTTAAGATGTTGCTGCTAGCTATGTTTAATATTGCTAGCCATGCCTATATAATTAGAAATGCTTAAACTGCTAATCATGCCTATGTAGTTCATTGTGTTATGATGTTAGTTCTACTTATGATATAGATTTGTTCCCTGTATTTGAGATGTCAATATTGATAGACATGTTATGTTACTAGACATATTCATGATGTCAGGGATGCTTATGCTACTAGATTGCTTGTGTTGTTAACAAGGAATATGATGATAGTCAGATTAATGATAATGATTGTTATTAGATGCAATTCAATGATCTTTGAGTAGATATCTATCCAAAGAAATGGATTTATTTGTTATCTATATATGCATTGATGATCATACTTGTTGCTAAGATTAATTGCTTAATCTGTTTAGCATACTTGAATTGTTCTATATGTTCAATTGATTATTAAATACTCCAACTACTTAGTTATCTACTATTTAAAATGTTGTAATCAATAAGAGTTGTTGGAGGTTATATCTCTTACTAAGACATGGGTTTCACCCTTGTGGTTTGCCACATTTTTTAGGTAATCAAAAGTGATGAAAACAAACATGTAGCAGCAAAGAGGATCTATAGTAGTGAATCTTTGAGAAAGTTGATTCGATGTCTAGTGTGTCCTAGAGTCATCCATGTACTCTCAGGTCTGGGTAGGAAAAGTTTGTATATGGTATTTCAAACGAATCGGAATTTTGTTAGTATGTTAATGTTTGTTGTGTGGCATATACAAATATTGTTCTCCTGTGTATATATATTGTAGCTAAGGGGATAGAACAATTTGTATCAAATTCTTGTCATAGTATAGATACAAGAAAGATATCAGGCTCTTATGCAAATATTTCTGAGGGGGTGTTGATGTTGAAATTAATTTTAATTTATCCATATTTTTTGGTATGTGATTAATCGGTGATTGATTGTGTTTTATGTTTTGAGTAATCTTATTTAGTGTAACGGGTTCTCACACATGTATGATTGATCAATTGCAAGTGTTAGGGTTTTTGGACGAAAGACAAAAGCTTTTCATATCACCATTGGGGTACATCAAGGATCGCCGCTCTGCCTATATCTATTTATTCCTATTATGGTTGAGTTGACAAAGTATGTTCATAATACTATCCCTCGATGCATGTTATTAGTTGATGATATTATGTGTATTGATGAAAGAAAAGCAATATCAAATGATAAAATTGAGGAGAAATGCATTGGAATCTAACAGTAGAAGAAAAAGTGAATACAAGCATTACAATTTCAACCAATCCAAAATTGAGTATGGTGGAGTCAAGTTGGATGGACTATAAGTACCACAAGCGATAAATTTTCATACTTAGATTCTATTATTGGAAAGGAGAGACCTAAGACGATACTTCTCCCAAGATCACACATGGATGATTGAAGTGGGAAAATGCAGTGAGTAATTAAGTGATCAAAAGATCCTTCTCAGGTTGAAAAGAAAATTTTATAAAACATATATACGACCAATCGTGTTATGTGGGAAAATATTGGGCAGTGAAGAAATAAGACCTCAATAAGATGAACATGGCCAAAATACATATGTTGAAATGGATATGTGGGAAGATAAAAAAAATTTATTCGAGTAATGATTATACTAGGAACAAATGGAGGGGATGAGCATAAGGCTATGTTGATACTATACAGACTGACAAGTACACCAATTCAAGACAAAATTATTGAGTCGAGACCTAAACTAACCTGAATACAATTAAAAAAATGTAGAAACAGACCTAAACTAACTTGGGAGGAGCTTATAAAGAGAGAGTATGGGCCATAGACCCCGACATGATTGGAATTGAAGTTTAGATGATGATATAAATATACATATATACATTGACAAGTTACTAACGAATATTTATATAACACAATTATCAATATATTTATATTTATCTTGCTAGTTCGCTATTTTTGAACCATATTGTAAATATGTCAAAACAAAACAAAAAAATGTATTTCACTGAGTTTTATTCCTTTAAAAGTAAAAGAAAGAAATTGTCTCCGCTCTTTTGTTGGGCAGTCACGCAATTCTAAGGTGATCATACGATTTTTAGTCAACAACAATCTAGTCTATAAACCTTGATCACCAATTAATTGAAGTGGAGATTGAATCGCAAACAAAGAAGAAAAATATCCAAAAAATGCAAACGGCATTAGCTTGTTCCACCCGTCTAATTTCAATCTCAAATTATATTTCATAAAATTCCATCTTTTCCAAATCTAGAAGAAGTGATCAAATCAGCCCAAAATAAATTACTAATTTCCACACACATCACACACACACACGAATAATATATACTTATTACAAATATTCACACACACACTCAAATGATATATACTTCCAAGTACCAAGTACCAATTGATATGTTTAGGGACACAAGTATTCCTCTCTCTCTCTCTCTCGAAATTGATATTTTATAGTACAATCATCAATATATTTGTACTTATCTTGCTATTTTTTGTTTTTGAAGCATCAAGACAACTTTGTCAAAAACAAACAAAAAAATTATGCACTTTATCGGTCCTTAAAAAACAAAAATAAAATTAATACCTTTCCTTTTGTACGGTTACCTTTCAAGTCAGACAATCCTAATGCGACCTTCCGATTTACGGTCAACAATCCAATCAGAACCTGACCACCCGTTTAAACCGCAAACAAAGAACAAAAATATCCAGAAAGTGCTAGCGGCATTAGCTTGTTGCCACCCGTCTCCATTCGATCTCAAATTTCATAAAATCCCATCTTCCCAAATCCGACAGAAATGATCAAAATAGACTGACCAGATAAATAAAAAATCTCCGCGCGCACACTGAAATTTTTTTGGCAACTGAAACACTGGACTAATATATTATTGCAATGACCAATAAAAGCCTCTCTTTGAGTTCTGTCAGTTTCGAACAGTAAGCAAAATCGCAGCAGCAACAGCCAGCTGCCAAAAATGAAGAACTGGGCGGGGAGGATAAGTTCATCAGAAGCGGAGAGTTTTCCGCCAATATTTACAGACCAGAAGTAAGAACAATGGATGGAAAGGGTAAATATAAATAAAGACCCAACTAGAGATCAACTAAAGATCCCGTTTTGAATGTTTTGATCAGAAGCAGAAACATCTGCTGGCAGTATCCGGGCGAGGAGCTACGGCAGCCGCATGCATGAGGAAAACGGAGAGGTAGGCCCAGATGAACTAGGAATCGATCGACTAGTATATGTCCGAGATGGGTATGACGTCATCGAAGCTCCACAGCTCCAACACGGACCCGATTGGAGCGTCCTGGGCGTCGGCGGCGGCCGCAGCGGCGTCGTTGGACACGACAGTGTCGGATCCGGATACCACACCGCAGCCCGCTCCGTTCATGTAAGGCTCCTCGTCCAGGAACTTCATGTAGGATTCCAGCGCCAGGACCTCCTCTGGAAGCTTCGCAGCCCTGCCCTGATCCTCCGTCAACTCCGACGCCGGAGACGTCGTGTCGGCGCAGGGTTGCTGCTGCTGGAGGCAGACGGTGGTCGGGACGGTGACTGACGGCTCAGGCACCGGCGCGACAGGGGCGTCTTCGAAGAAAGACACCGGGGCGTGGAAGGGTCGCGCTTCCTGTTGGGGCCTATGGTTCTGGACCTGGAAGGGCTGGAGTTTCTGCGCCGGTGCAGGGGCCGGTGCCGCGACGGCGGCCCGCGGCGGGGCGATTTCCTCGTTAGGGAAGTTCACCTTCGCCTTCTTGCCCCGGATACGCCGTGCCTCTTTGTCGTATGCACGTGCGGCCTCCTCGGCGGTGTTGTAGGTGCCCAGCCACACGCGGACGCCCTTCATGGGGTCGCGGATCTCAGCCGCCCACTTCCCCCATGGCCGCTGCCGGATCCCGCGGTACAGGTTCTTCCTCTCCCTCTTGCAACCGGAAACTGCAGGGTACCATGAAAGTGAGTTTAGAAACAAAGAGAAAAGGAGCGTATTTGGGAGAAGTTGAGTTAAGAGGGGGTAAAAAATCGCACCTTTCTTAGGCTCCTCAAGGGCCTTGGCCTGGAACGACCCGCCGAAGACAGCTGGGGCGGATTCAGGCCATAGGTCGGCAGCGGTGACACCAGCCGCCTGGAACTGCTGCTGCCGGCACCCGTTCCGGGGCGGGATGAAGCCGGAGATGATCGCACCTCCGCACATAACAACTCTGATGCAAAACCTCGCGCTCTGATCTTTCTGCGAATTCCTGCTGCTGCTCTGCTAACTCTTGCTGCTGGTTTCGGATCTATCGATGGATGGTTAAGCTGCTGGTGATGGAGATTGGGTGCTGTGGGGAGATGGTGGTGATGGTCGAACTGTGGGTTGTGCTGTTGTCTACTAGGGGCGGAAACCACAGATAATGACGAAGGTACTTAAATAGCGAGTGACATTTCCGTGACGGTGGAGTTGACGGGGCCCGGCCCACGTTCAATGTCCTGGCGGACACGCGAGGTTCAGAGGATGGATCAGTGTGGGTCAAATGCTTTGGGGTGGGAAAAGCGCGCATCAGAGTTATCGAGCCAGCGGTGTGTGGGCGGCAGGTAGGGCCGGTGGAGATCTCCAGAATCGGCGGCGGCACACTGGAAGCAGGGCAGCACCTAGTATAGCCGTGAGGTGTGATTTTGGCAGCTTTCGCCCATAGTTTAGTCGGTGCAGATTTTAAACGGGTTGGGCTTTGTTGTGAAAAGGCATCGAACAAACACGTTGATAATTTACAAGGATGTAATAAACTAATATTTTGTCGCCTTCCATGGTAAAGAACAAGATTCTTAGGGGCCGTTTGGCGGCTGATTTTAGGAATGCATAATACATGTTCCGTTTTAATTTCAAGTCCCGCCGGTATATAAATACAAATACAAAAGCAAATGTAGGAACGAATATTGAACCACTAAATTGTCGATCCGTTTATGCATTAAATAACGGCACCGGCAGTCAGAACGTCGGGGCCGAACGGCCCCTTAGTAAGATTCAAGGCACTCATATTATCACGGAAAGTCAATTAGCAACAAAATGTGACACATCGAGTTCCTTCAAAATAGTAGATAATCAAGCGACCGTGAGAGAAAGATCACAATGCTCGACCTTGAACCGGTGGGTTTCTTATAAGAAAATCAAGAAAAATAATTGGGAGCACGAAATGTACAAAAACCAAAAGTAGACCTTCTAACGAATAAGCAACTAACCATATGGTGTTTAACCAAAGCCATAATATGATAATTAGTTGGATAGGGCATAATGAAACATGTTTGTTCTCCATAATGTGAAAATTCCGATGGTGTGAGAGTCAATAATGTAGACAACCCAATAGTCATGTATAACAAGTTGGACCACCAAGCGAGGGATTGAATAATATTTGAATGGAACAAAGACAGTAGTAATAAGTGGCGCTATCGACTTAAACCGAACCACATCCTCCTTGTATACAATGTTAAGAACATACTTAGCTTGAATAAGAAAACGTCCAACATGTGTTTAGGTAACTTCCATGTCAAGGAAATAATGAGAAATCTCCATGTCATTTGTGGAAGAAATACTTTCATGTAGAAGAAATGAACTCATGCTTTGGGACATCATTAAGGATAATCTGAGGACCTAATTAATGCTTAGCCAGGTATGTCTAGGTCACACTGCACCCAATGACAGATATCTGCCAAAAAAAACACAAGCCTCAAAACATAATATGTGCCCATGCTCCATATTTATAATTCTAAATATCAAGATTCACTATAGTCCCTCTTGTAATACTTCTACCATCCCATAAACTGGTCATTCCTAAACAAACATAAAAGATCAGACGGACATACCTTGTCTCCACACGCCGATCAAGAACATGTTCAAAATGATAAAAAACTACCGATTCATATAAAGTCCTTGAATTGGCTCAATATGCAACTAAAATTATATGCATTATGTGTCAGAAAGTATGCCAATGGGATATTTTGAAACGATGCTATGACCGCAATACCAAGGCAAACCAATGGAAATACCTTTTAATCAAAGATAAATAGATACTGTGTAATTTTATCGCATTGGAAAAAATGAAACATATACATGTATATATGAGAAACTGGAGGCATCTTCTTGTAATGCACTGGCCCACTGCCCTAGGTTCTAGTAGAGTTTCAGGAATGACGACTGGCCCACAAACCACCACTAGCCTTAACTGCGCACTTTATCCACACTTATGCGCAAGTCGGGGTCAACTTCCCGACTGGTCACCCATCCTAGTACTACTCCATGCTTAGCACGCTTAACTATGGAGTTCTTTAGTGATGGGCTCCCGGAAAAAGAGGTGCACCTTGGTGATATGGGTAGTCTAATCATTCCTTTTAAGATAATGTAATCCGATGCCTCAAATCCTGGGATGTTATAATCTCCCCCACTTAAACTCTTGACGTCCTCATCAAGGCTCAACTATATGGCTTAGACTCTTGACGTCCTCGTCAAGGCTCAACTATATGGCCTCATAATATCTCCCCATTTCAGTGTAGACCCAGATTGACCCATGGGCACCCAGCTCCCGATCACATAATACCAGCGCCATGGACAACCATTTCCCACATGCCTGGACCGTACGGCTCAAGACTGGCATGCCACATGCCTATGTGGGCCCCACCTACTGGAGGGGTTATGGCTTTGATACCATTTGTAATACCCTGGCCCACTGTCCTAAGCTCTAATAGAGTTTCAAGAATGATGACTGGCCCCACAGACCACCACTAGCCTTAACTGCACACTTTATCCACACTTATGCGCAAGTCGGGGTCAACTTCCTGACTGGTCACCCATCCTAGTACTACTCCAAGCTGAGCACGCTTAACTATGGAGTTCTTTAGTGATGTGATCTCGGAAAAGGAGGTGCACCTTGGTGATATGGGTAGTTCAATCATTCCTTTTAAGATCATGTTATCTGAGGCCTCAAATCCTGGGATGTTACACTTCTTCTCAACAACCTAATCCTGGGAATGTTGAGTCCTCTACTACTACTACACCTCTACTTCGTCACAAGGAGTGGATAGCTACGAGGCTAAACCAATCTGGAGAAATACCCAACCATGCAAACGCTGAGGTAGCTGCAAAAATGGTAAAATTCAACTCTTAGAGTGAACGTTCATCTTTGACCTTGATTGTTATGTTTACTTACCAATTACTATTGATGATGATTAGTGGGAGCTCTACGTACAAAGTAAAGAAGTCAAGTTCATCCTTGAGGATAAAAGGGATGAAGTAACTGTTTCTCTAGGTAATCGAGAGCATCACGGGCGTGTTAGGGTTGCTGGCATTGGTGTCAGTATAAGAGACTTCTTTGGGTCATCAGAATATAAGCACAAATATATCCAAAAAGGAGGATTCTCATAAGAGAATGTGTAAGAGATGATTGTAAAGGAAATAGAGGAAGCAATGAGACAGTAGCATGCTTCTCATTCATCTCCTCAGACAATACATGTGGTGCCCCACTCTTCATATGAGGTGGACCCCACTACGATAGAGGTGGTTGGGAGTAATCCCATGAACCCATCAACTAGCACGTTCAGTGTAAGTTTTTTGTGATATAGTAGTCTTTCAGAATGATTTGTATAATATGTTTGTGTTTCGGTGTGTATATATATAACGCTATATACAAATTTGTAGGGTTTGAGGTTGTATTGTCTTTTACTAGAAGGATATATCGTTGTACTGGGCACGATGCAGTTTGCATAATGCCCGCAATGCAGTTCGCATAATGCCAAGGCTTGTCTATGGCACTTATATATAACACTATATATAACATTGTATCATGGTGATCCAATGCCCGCGATGCAGCTCGCGTAATGCCAAGGTTTGTCTACGACGCTTATATATAACATTGTATATAACAATGTATTCATGGTGATCCAATGCCCGTGATGCAGTTCACATAATGCCAAGGCTTGTCTACGATGCTTATATATATAACACTGTATTCATGGTGATCCAATGCCCTCATGTAGTTTGTGTAATGCCAAGGCTTGTCTATGATGGTTAATATATAACACTAGATATGACACTATATTCATGGCGATCCAATGCCCGCGATGCAGTTCGTGTAATGCCAAGACTTGTCTATGATGCCTATATATAACATTATATATAACACTGTATTCATGGTGATCTAATGCCACGATGCAATTTGAGTAATTTCAAGGCTTGTCTACGATGCTTTTATATATAACACTATAGTCATGGTGATTCAATGCCTGCGATGCAGTTCGCATAAAGCCAAGGCTTGTCTACAACACTTGGAGACATACTGCACTACCATATGGCCACCCCGATCACGAGACGACAGGTAATGCAGAAGGTGGAGTGGTTGTGTGGTCCAAAATGGGAGTTGTCTTTACTGATGTATGCTAAATTGACATTGTTTTTGTATATGTATATAATAGTCAATTCATATGAGAATATATATATATATATATATATATATATATATATATATATATATGTAGGACATAACACCTAAGAAACCCCTACAGTTCGTCCTCCACTTCCTCCTCAAGATATTTGATTACTTGGTTGGCTTGCAAATGACCTATTCGACTGTCTAGGTCCTAATTGTAGGGGGTTGGCAGTATGGCTAGGTGACTTTGAAGAAGAGTCGCCTAAGATAGTCCATATTAAGGAGGACATTGTAGGTCAAGCTCATGATACAAGTATATTTTTAAAAGATCTTGTGGAGATGTTTACTTATGCTTGATTGAATACATATGGGTAGAACTTTGGATATGGTGGGGTCTTATGGCTAAATACCTCATTATATATATATATATATATATATATATATATATATATATATATATATATATATTGTGAATCATTTTATATATATGTTGATATATTTTTTATATTATAATGCATACATGATATACAATTTACAACTACTTATATAGGGTGTGTACCGAGTTCACACTACCCCATGTAGCATTTCTAGTTCCATCATTGATTTGATGTGTACATCAAGACCCAATATATATCACTTGATAATGCTCTGCCACATTGAAATATTTTGGAAATGAGAGAAAGTGTGTGATTATAGACCTTTCAATGCTGAGTAAGTTTCAATTACTTTGCTTATAGTTTTGACTTAAGAATTACATTTCATTGTAGATTTTGAGTTTTCTTTTATTTGCCTTTTTCACTCAGGAAATCATCATTGGGTGTTTTTGGTAATTGTCCCTGAGACGCAAACTGTGACAAAATAGACATTGGAGGGCACGAAATGAAAAAGGCATTATTCATGTGAGTAAATTTTTATATATGTTAATATATATTAATTTCTACATAATTAATTACATGAATATTTACTAATAGAATTCAATGTGTTACATTGACTTATAGGGGTATAAAAGAATTGAAAAAAGTTGGAGGAAATGTGGATAAGAAAAAGAAAGTGCTAAGTTGGAAGAATGTTGAGGTAGTTTTTCTAACTCCAATGCATATTTGTGCCAAATATGCTTACTTTATTTATTAATGTTTTGTTTGGTGATAAATTTATAGTACCTTGTACAACACAATGGTTGGGCATGCGAATAATATGTGATGTGGTATATGAACCTAATTGTCAGACTAAGGATACTAGACATCCACTGCATTCAAAATCTTGATCATCATAAGTAAATAGTCTCATTTGATAATATGAAAGTATCAAATTAAACTCTTTAATTATGTCATTCTCTTTGCATCTATTTGACATGACAAAGCACTATATGAAAGAAGAGATAGGTGAGATACGAGAACAATGGACACATTCCTTCGTTAAAGAAGTAAACTTCAAATTTGGTTGGGAGAAAATATGAGTTTTCTAAACTTTGATGTCATTATTTCTATAAACATGTGGTGCTTCTGACTTATTGCAACTTTAAATTTGATGCTAGTGAATCATTAGTGCATATGTGAATTATGAATATATAAATGTGTCTGAATTAATGTTAAGATGAATGTATACAATGAGTATTGTATTTCTACATGTAATGAGAATGGAATTAGTGCATATGAATTATGTATATATACATGTTTGTGAATAAATGTGAAAATGAATGAATACAATGAGAATTGTGTTTGTACATGTCATGAGAATAGATCTTGTGTGTGGGTGGATTGTGTTTTTGTTATTGCAAGTTTGGTAGGTGTGTTGGCAAGTTGTTAAGCTGAACGCAGGATGGAACTTGTAGTTCTAATGAAGTGTAGGTTCTACATCCTACTGAATAGTTGAACAACATATCTATAAACATGTTATTTTGAAAAATACATATGTGTCGTCGGTTGTAATAAAAAAATTGACATTGTAGGCATTAGTCAAAAGTTTCTATACAAAAATTGACATTATAGGGATATACTAAAACGATCGTGTTGGGCAGCGTGATCGAGCTACCAGGTGACTTGTGATGCTGGTTGAGCTATGAAATCAACAACACAGTTGGATTGTATCACCCATTTTGACATTAAAACTGATGAAACATATGTACACAACATCAGTTTGACTAAAAAATGACACCACATAAACCTTTATCAGTTAAAAATGTGACCCAGTAAAGCGTATAACATCGGTTGTTGCACCGAAACTGACGACACAAATGCTTAACTGTGTTACTTTCTTTAATGATAGAAACTGAGGTTGGGTCTGAGTCATCGGTTAATGCATTCCTAAAAACAATATTATAGGCACTTAACTGTCGTGTGACCCACTTACATATTGGAACAAAACTGACATTAGAGGGGTACTGTAACTGATGATAGAGGTGGTTTTGGTACTAGTGCATATGGTTCAACTTCGAGAAACTAGATAGTACAAACTTGACTGAATTAGACCAAGAATAGAAATATAATAGTTTTTGTACCTTGAGAGACCCACATATTGTTCTCTCCATAAAAAAGACTAGTGGAAGAATTAAATGTTCCCCCTTGTCGCACCCTGGAAGAACAAATCGATCCACTGTGGTGTCCCCGAGAATGCACTATTGCATTTTCCTTATCTGAGTTTCTGATTTTCTGGGAGTTTCTCAATACATCTCAAATAGAAAAATCATTTTTATTTGCGAGATCCTACCTTTTTGTAATAAAATTTTATAAAAAAGGTGGAGATGTAAAGTGGTGAAAACTTGAGAGACAACTCTTCCTTTTTCTCTACCAATAAGATATAAAATTGAATGATATACCTTCTATATTAAAAAAATGTGTTGGTTTTAAAGAGAGATGAAAAGATAACTAAATTTCAAACTCAAATTTGAATTTGAATATTTTTTACATGAGGAATTCAATTGGAAAATTTATTGAAAATGATTGTAAAAAGATCCAATTAAAGTCCATATTACACTTGACTCTATAAAAATGATCTTCCTTATCCACAAAGTCTTAGTAAGTGGAAGATGTAAATGAGTGGACCTCATAGGTGCAAAAGTATGAAAAATTATGGAATAAATTGGATAAATACCATCATTATCTAGAGAGTTGATTTGATCATGATTGTTGATTAAATGATGAGGTTCCAACATCTTGTTTATGGTAGTAGTTTTTTTGCTCATATTTGATAGTGTCTTTAGAAGTCTTGTTGTCGTCTTCTTGCTCAATATTAAATGCATCATTCCATGCCAACACCAATGATGCCTCCTTAAGTGGCAAACAATCAAGGAAATCCTAGTCCACCTATTTCATCTATTCTAATTCAGCTCTTAATAATGTTGATGCAATTTTTTTTGGCAAAGATAAACTTTAAATTCCATCTTCTAGACACTAATGTTTCTCCATGAAACTTGGTTGTAAGACCCCTGACCTAGATTTCTAATTGATCTTTCTTGCTTAGCATAATTATATGCTTAAAACCTGAATCTAACCTTGTAATGAGATTTAATAACATGTGACAAGCTTATGGTTCAACTTTGATCAAGTTTGGATATTGTTTGAGCTAGTTATGCTTATATGTGCTTATTTTGGACCTAATTGAAATGTACCCGTATTTGAGGTTTTTTGTTACACCCCGATCTCACAATTTCCTCAAATCATGAGATTAGGGCATAAGATAGGATTTATATGTAACACAAAGAACACCCTTAACTTTTTGTTTTCTTTTAAACTCTTGTTTCATCACATTGAACCACATAAAACATCTTAACAAGGGAATCAGAACATTTCTTTTACTAATCAGACTTCAATAGTAAAGATACATGTGTAAACATTCATGATGTCTCTCACATCTTGTGCACATAAAACTTGCTAATTAGCATACATATCAAAGAGGAACAATATTACACATCGTAATTACAACTCTCTCTCTTAATCTCTTACTGAGGACCTAGAGTGACAAGGACCGACTGACTCAACTAATCTTGTACTCAACTCCTGTGGCAGATCTACACTGAAGCTCTGACCATCTCCAAGTCCATGCGGTTAACCCTAAAAATGTTTGAGTAGAGGGGTGAGCCTACTCGCTCAGTGAATGAGTACTTCATGGAAACAGACTAATGCACTAATGTGATTACAGATATAATTTGAGTAAACGATATGAAATGTAACAACAATAAATACTACACTGAGCAGTTCTAAAACAATATAATTGAAATAACAAAGAATGTAAATATTGCATCCAAAGAATAACTACTAGAAGACTATGCTCTAGTCTTCCTTAACTCTTTCATTTATAAGGAACTCTGTGAACCTATATGATCATATTTTAGATTATGCCCCAAACATATGCAGTGCACTCTGCATATGAAACTCGCAGTGCACTACGAGTCCACCGTACAAGACTTAGCGACACACCCGGGAAATGCTAAGTCTGACTTCTCGTCCTGGTCTGCACAGGACTCTCAGGCTCACAAGGCCTCACTGCACTAACTCTGAGTGCTCTGGACTCCTCCGCATCCTGTAGTGCACAGTGGAGGGTCTCTAAGTCTCTGATGCCTGAGCGTAACCCCAGAACTGACCGGGACTTCTCCGATGCCTGGGCGTATCCCCAGAACTGACCGGAACGTTCTCTTGGATCTCCGATGCCTGGGCGTATCCCCAGAACTGACCGGAATCCTACCACTCAGACTACGTGTCACCGAGACAATCGGTATTTGTTGGACACAAGTCTCCGATGCCTGGGTGTATCCCCAGAACTGGCCGTTTCACCCCAAAGGTACAGACCGCGCAATGGGGTTCTACGGTGTTGGGGCACCTAAGTCTATTAATATAATAGATACATGTAAAACAGAAATCATAACTCATTTTACATTTCTCACAAGGCTCACACAGCCTGCCATATCATATCATAAGAAACATCATAACTCATGTATTCAACATACATCATGTCTCAGTAACATCCCTTTCTAGGGCATGTCATATCTCATCACCTGCAATTTATGAGATAAGTATTGACAATAAGAAGCCCTGCAGTATGTAGATATCATCTCAGAGAGAACAAGCATATAAAGTTAAATGCACTAGAAACATACAATTCAACAATTAAGCATCATCACATCTCATATCAAGACCTTTCATATTACCATAGCATGATTCATTGAACACCCTATCCTTAGGGTTTCGTTTGCCTTATTCATTCATCACATGCCAACACCCTACTCTTAGGGTTGCATTTTCCTCATTCACCTTTTCGTTTACCTCATTCACTTGTCACATGGCTCTCATAAGGATTTCATAGGATATAAGCATTCACTAAATAAAGATTGTTTCCAACAAATCATATGCAATCAATATAGACATGAAACCATGGAAATTTAACTAAATTTAGGTTTTCCATAACATCACTGCGATATCATGTATCCAGAATAAGATTCAATTAAGATAACCCATGAGGTACATCCTAACCACTTATAGGATTACTAGTCCTTTTCAATAAGGTTGAAACTCTAGCGATATCTCAATTAGGTCAAACCCTAATTACATCATTTGATATAAATCTAAAAGCATTCTCACTTGGAAGTGTTGTATACGTATCTGATATGAATCTACCATTTAGGAGTCATTCAAATAGAGAAGGAATCCATATCATATCAATTTACAACAATCTTAAATCAAATGGACATTTCAGGATTTAGAATTCACATGCTAAGCATTTAGGGATTTGGATGTTATAATCAAATTCGTGCATTAGAATGTTTGAAGGAAGAACCCACTCACCCTAAGGTGTGAAAACACCTCACAACTGCAGCTCAATTCAGGGAATCTCGAATTCCTATCAAATCCCTAGCAAATCTCCCAATTCTTCTTCTATTCAACTCGGAAACCTTGAAAATGAGGGATTATGAAGAAAGGGTGAGAAAAGAGGGAATTTCGACATCATCTTGGATCAAATCAGAGCATGGACGGAATCTAGACATGAGAGAGAAGATTCACCATAAAAGTCTATGCAAAGGATCCAAACTTACTTGATTTCACCATTCTTGGGATCGCAAAACCCTAATTCAGCAATTCCCCCACTTTCTCCACTCAAGCCCTAATTCTCCCTCTCTCTCTAGGAGCTCGTTTCTCTGGAATGAAATGACGAATAATGAGAGCTGTGTGTGTGTGTGGTTGCTCATATAAGTCAATTGAGCTGCTTGGGTCAATTGCATATTGACCCAACACTTAACTTTAATTATATAGGCTGAATATTCAGTTATACAAAAGTTACTGTAATTCGTTTATTTCAGAGATCAAACATTCTCCAACAATTATGGGAATTTAGAAAGTTGTTAATAATGGATCTATAAAGCTTCAGTTAAAATTTGAGATCATTTGGAGTTACCAATAAATAATTAAAAATCTAACAGTGCACTGCTATATTGCAGTCTGCAATATATTCGGCCGAGTTTGTCCTGCACAGAACTCGACCGACACCTTTACTGTAGGTATTCAAAAGTCATCCAAAAATTATGCCAATTTAAAAGAGTGTCTAAAAATGTGTTTTTAAAGCACAGTTAAAATTTGAGATCAATTGGATATACCAATAAAAAGATAAAATTCAATTACCACACTGCTGTATAATTCTGGAAATGTGATCGGTCGAGTTTGAAACTCGGCCGATAAACAGGTCAGAGCATTCTTCAAAAATTCTGATATTTTCCAATATTGTTCAAATTTTATATATACGAATCATATCCAAATTTTAAGTAAATCAGATTTACACATAAAATACTAAAAATCATTTAGTGAGACATTCTACTTATCAAATTCTGTATTCATGTATCATCAAAACCCTATATTGGGCCGATTAGGGTTTATGTTTCTCAAACCCTAATTCTCAAGACAAAAGAATATTTAGACTTCTTATCATAGTTAAAATATCCTAATTGTGTTATCGTCATTAATTATATTTCAAGAATGATTATTCCAATTAATCTTTGCAATTGTCTAGGTAAACCCTAGTTTACCAATTAAGCTCAGATGGGGTTGTAACAACTCTTCCCCCCTTAGAATGTTTCGTCCTCGAAACATAAACCTACAAGAAAGATACATTCAAGGTTATTCTAAGCTTCTAAAGCCTTCCATGTCATTATACTCTTGTATTTCATGCCTGAATGTAGTTTTCAACATTAGATCTTTTAATTCTTTACTAAATCACAACATATTTCAAATAGTTCTCAAAGATATCAAGCAAATTCTTTATGCCACAGTCAAACATAGAATGCAAAGATAAACCACCACGCTTTTGCTGCGCAACTCTGATACTCTGATACAACTATCTCAACTTATGTTGCTCAGAGAGTTCTATTGTTCTGTATCACCTTTAAGTGACAAAAGCAAGTTCACCATACTGTTTTAAACTTTAATCAAGTGCTATTCAAATAGCAAAACAGTCTTAAATTAAAAGACTAGATTCAACAGTCAATTGTACAATACTACTCTTGGCATCCCCATTGGGTCATGGATGCATGAGGTGAAGCATTACCATCTCATTCCATACTATCCTGTTTCGATCCTGGGACCTGTGGGTTATGGGCCCACACACAATTCAAAGTGTAACCATCATATTATATCATTTTAGAGTTTCAACATCAGTAATAAGGTAATCCACAATTATATCAGTCATTCAAACATTAATCATACTCAATTACCATCACTCAGTTATATTAGAGCTAGGTATAACAAGCTACACCTCATTAGGGTTACTTGTCCAAACAATCTGGTTATCATCCTTTCCTATTAATATGAGTGAATATGTACGACTACCTTGTTCAGGGTATCTCTCCATGTGTTCTGACATCATCCAAACTGTATCACCATATCAAAAATACACAATAGTAAAATACATATCAGGTATGAATTACTACAACTATCATACGCCTTTAGTTTAACATATAGCTTGCACACATACACTGAAATCATATGTAGAACCAACTTTCATACCCTAATATGCCTTAAAAAAATCATACATGCAAAAACAAATTTACATATTATACAAAGCTAGTGTTTTCCCATATCTCTCTGCTCATTCATTACTTCTTTACTTTTTGCTACCTATCCTTTTCATGTGATTATATACGATAAACATTATTAACATTGAAGGATTTAAGATAGGAATAGATTATTCATCATCCTTGCTATCACACAAGAATTTTATTTCTTATCGCACTTCATCATATTGTATGTCACTATTACATTCACTAGATGACCCCACCAAGGTAGTTATGCATCATATATGATTCATTTTCTTATCATTTCATTCCCACCTTGCTATTGTTAAGGAATATATGAAAGAGAAAATGATTTTAAGACTTGGAATACTTGTATTCAAACATTCCCTTAATACATTCTCGTATGTAGATCTACTTAGTTATCAACAGAGATATTTGATTAATTAGCACTTGCTTGAATCTCACAACCTCTTTATTTTATAACTTCTCCATCATGTTTCAAACCCTATCTTACATTTCATAGTCCTCTTTCCCTATACTACTCTTTAACCCGTCATCTTTAATTCTAAATTTTTCTCTTATGACCATGTTGCTTATTCATATGTATGGTCATGTATACCATGTTGCACATATTTCCTCCTTTATCTTTATACTATTGTGAAGTTAACATTCTAAATTAATAGTCCTTCTATTAGTTTTTACTCATGTTGAATACATTACATATTCTTCATTTTTACATCAAGTGGATCATGCATGGGTCAAACATAGTTTCTCTTTCAATCAAGTTTTTCTCTTATGAATACAGTCCACCTTTATATGACTTATTCATTCATTAAACTACACCTATGTTCTTTGCTTAGAAACTAGTTTGTTGTTCTAGTCTTATGAATTACATGTTCATACGATCCTTTTTACTTTTATGGACCTATTGAAAGCTCACTCTATTCTTCTACTTAGCCTTTGCTTTAGAGTTCACAAAAGCATTATACACTATTATATGATTCATTCTTCATGATTGATTCTTGTTATCTTGAACCATACATACATACATTTCACATATCTTTTCTATATTTCATATGTATAGTTCATGCAAAATTAACCAATAAACTGATTATGAGCTTCATATCATGTTCTATTATTCCCAATTAAGGGTTTCACATTTGAGACCCCAAAGTTAAACCTCAGATATCAGTTTCAACTAATTCTTAGTTGTTCTGATCTTGCCCATATGTTTCAACATCTTACTGTATGTACATTCTTACTCTGATGTGGGTCTAATTATTCAAATTCTATTCTTATTATACTATTGATAGGATTCATTAGATCCTAGTAACGCATCCTGCCAACCGGACCAGGCCAAACCTGAAGTCCTAAAGCCAAGAACTACAAAGGATTACATTCTTCCTGAACTGCCACTCACAGCTCAGAAACTCGGCCGATCACTCTGGAACTCGGCCGATCACCTTCCAGATTTTGAAACTCGGCCGACCAACTTCGGCCGATCAGTAGGAAACTCGGCCGATCCTCTAGGGAACTCGGCCGATCGAAACACTACTTGTTTACCTACAAAGAAACTCGGCCGATTCAAGACCAAACTCGTCCGACCAAAACGCTGTTTGAAATCCTAAACAAGGAACTCGGCCGACCAAAACACGAACTCGGCCGAACCGCGCACAGACTGAAAACCTAAACAGACTTGCTGATGTCAATTTCACTCGAATCGGCGGGCAAAACCATAGAAACAAAAGCTCATTTCAAGATTATTTCTAATCTACATGTTACAAAGAATGAAATCAATAAATGCAACAACTGCATAGTGTGCAACAAATATTAAAGACCCATAATTCAAAGTATTGAATATTTCAATTCACACATATAAGAGCATTTCTATACATTTCCAACAAAAACAACATTATGAAATGTAAGTTCTATCTCCTTTTACATTTATGCTCTTAATTCTTGTTTCTTTTCTCGTTTTCTAACCCTAACATTTTTAGGGTTCATCTCTAGCCCATTCTTCCACTGTATACCTGGCCAGGGTATACATGAGACAATAGACAGAGTAGCTTGTACTGGTTGATCCAAGTACTCAGATATCGGGCCAGGATATCCAAATACTCAAATCCCCAAAGCTAACATCAAAACATCTCCTATCTGCCACACTTAGGACTCTAACTTACTAACTTAATGGTCCTTGACAACTCACCCTAAGCTCTGATACCAAGCTGTTACACCCCGATCTCACAATTTCCTCAAATCATGAGATTAGGGCATAAGATAGGATTTATATGTAACACAAAGAACACCCTTAACTTTTTGTTTTCTTTTAAACTCTTGTTTCATCGCATTGAACCACATAAAACATCTTAACAAGGGAATCAGAACATTTCTTTTACTAATCAGACTTCAATAGTAAAGATACATGTGTAAACATTCATGATGTCTCTCACATCTTGTGCACATAAAACTTGCTAATTAGCATACATATCAAAGAGGAACAATATTACACATCGTAATTACAACTCTCTCTCTTAATATCTTACTGAGGACCTAGAGTGACAAGGACCGACTGACTCAACTAATCTTGTACTCAACTCCTGTGGCAGATCTACACTGAAGCTCTGACCATCTCCAAGTCCATGCGGTTAACCCTAAAAATGTTTGAGTAGAGGGGTGAGCCTACTCGCTCAGTGAATGAGTACTTCATGGAAACAGACTAATGCACTAATGTGATTATAGATATAATTTGAGTAAACGATATGAAATGTAACAACAATAAATACTACACTGAGCAGTTCTAAAACAATATAATTGAAATAACAAAGAATGTAAATATTGCATCCAAAGAATAACTACTAGAAGACTATGCTCTAGTCTTCCTTAACTCTTTCATTTATAAGGAACTCTGTGAACCTATATGATCATATTTTAGATTATGCCCCAAACATATGCAGTGCACTCTGCATATGAAACTCGCAGTGCACTACGAGTCCACCGTACAAGACTTAGCGACACACCCGGGAAATGCTAAGTCTGACTTCTCGTCCTGGTCTGCACAGGACTCTCAGACTCACAAGGCCTCACTGCACTAACTCTGAGTGCTCTGGACTCCTCCGCATCCTGTAGTGCACAGTGGAGGGTCTCTAAGTCTCCGATGCCTGAGCGTAACCCCAGAACTGACCGGGACTTCTCCGATGCCTGGGCGTATCCCCAGAACTGACCGGAACGTTCTCTTGGATCTACGATGCCTGGGCGTATCCCCAGAACTGATCGGAATCCTACCACTCAGACTACGTGTCACCGAGACAATCGGTATTTGTTGGACACAAGTCTCCGATGCCTGGGCGTATCCCTAGAACTGACCATTTCACCCCAAAGGTACAGACCGCGCAATGGGGTTCTACGGTGTTGGGGCACCTAAGTCTATTAATATAATAGATACATGTAAAACAGAAATCATAACTCATTTTACATTTCTCACAAGGCTCACACAGCCTGCCATATCATATCATAAGAAACATCATAACTCATGTATTCAACATACATCATGTCTCAGTAACATCCCTTTCTAGGGCATGTCATATCTCATCACCTGCAATTTATGAGATAAGTATTGAAAATAAGAATCCCTACAGTATGTAGATATCATCTCAGAGAGAACAAGCATATAAAGTTAAATGCACTAGAAACATACAATTCAACAATTAAGCATCATCACATCTCATATCGAGACCTTTCATATTACCATAGCATGATTCATTGAACACCCTATCCTTAGGGTTTCATTTGCCTTATTCATTCATCACATGCCAACACCCTACTCTTAGGGTTGCATTTGCCTCATTCACCTTTTCGTTTACCTCATTCACTTGTCACATGGCTCTCATAAGGATTTCATAGGATATAAGCATTCACTAAATAAAGATTGTTTCCAACAAATCATATGCAATCAATATAGACATGAAACCATGGAAATTTAACTAAATTTAGGTTTTCCATAACATCACTGTGATATCATGTATCCAGAATAAGATTCAATTAAGATAACCCATGAGGTACATCCTAACCACTTATAGGATTACTAGTCCTTTTCAATAAGGTTGAAACTCTAGCGATATCTCAATTAGGTCAAACCCTAATTACATCATTTGATATAAATCTAAAAGCATTCTCACTTGGAAGTGTTGTATACATATCTGATATGAATCTACCATTTAGGAGTCATTCAAACAGAGAAGGAATCCATATCATATCAATTTACAACAATCTTAAATCAAATGGACATTTCAGGATTTAGAATTCACATGCTAAGCATTTAGGGATTTGGATGTTATAATCAAATTCGTGCATTAGAATGTTTGAAGGAAGAACCCACTCACCCTAAAGTGTGAAAACACCTCACAACTGCAGCTCAATTCAGGGAATCTCGAATTCCTATCAAATCCCTAGCAAATCTCCCAATTCTTCTTCTATTCAACTCGGAAACCTTGAAAATGAGGGATTATGAAGAAAGGGTGAGAAAAGAGGGAATTTCGACATCATCTTGGATCAAATCAGAGCATGGACGGAATCTAGACATGAGAGAGAAGATTCACCATAAAAGTCTATGCAAAAGATCCAAACTTACTTGATTTCACCATTCTTGGGATCGCAAAACCCTAATTCAGCAATTCCCCCACTTTCTCCACTCAAGCCCTAATTCTCCCTCTCTCTCTAGGAGCTCGTTTCTCTGGAATGAAATGACGAAGAATGATAGCTGTGTGTGTGTGTGGTTGCTCATATAAGTCAATTGAGCTGCTGGGGTCAATTGCATATTGACCCAACACTTAACTTTAATTATATAGGCTGAATATTCAGTTATACAAAAGTTACTGTAATTCGTTTATTTCCGAGATCAAACATTCTCCAAAAATTATGGGAATTTAATAAGTTGTTAATAATTGATCTATAAAGCTTCAGTTAAAATTTGAGATCATTTGGAGTTACCAATAAATAATTAAAAATCGAACAGTGCACTGCTATATTGCAGTCTGCAATATATTCGGCCGAGTTTGTCCTGCACAGAACTCGACCGACACCTTTACTGTAGGGATTCAAAAGTCATCCAAAAATTATGCCAATTTAAAAGAGTGTCTAAAACTGTGTTTTTCAAGCACAGTTAAAATTTGAGATCAATTGGATATACCAATAAAAAGATAAAATTCAATTACCACACTGCTGTATAATTCTGAAAATGTGATCAGTCGAGTTTGAAACTCGGCCGATACACAGGTCAGAGAATTCTTCAAAAATTCTGATATTTTCCAATATTGTTCACATTTTATATATCCGAATCATATCCAAATTTGAAGTAAATCAGATTTACACATAAAATACTAAAAATCATTTAGTGAGACATTCTACTTATCAAATTCTGTATTCATGTATCATCAAAACCCTATATTGGGCCGATTAGGGTTTATGTTTCTCAAACCCTAATTATCAAGACAAAAGAATATTTAGACTTCTTATCATAGTTAAAATATCCTAATTGTGTTATCGTCATTAATTATATTTCAAGAATGATTATTCCAATTAATCTTTGCAATTGTCTAGGTAAACCCTAGTTTACCAATTAAGCTCAGATGGGGTCGTAACATTTTTATTACAATTTGTTTCATGCTTTTTGTGCCTCACATTTTTTGACATCATCTTGGAGAGATTGGTGCTTTGGGGTGCCTTTTTTTACCTTAGATTGATGGGGACATCATGTGTCGAGAGTTAGGTTTTGCTTGGATACCCTAAGTAGATGGTTGACCTTGATATATGTTTGACCATTGAGTTTGTATTTTAGTAGTCTCCAAGGATCCTTTGATCCATGATTCTTAACATTTAATGGTGTTTGGAGTGCACCCTCTGGTCTTGGCGGTCGATGAGTCTTATAATCCCTCTAGGTAACCAAGAAACCCTAGGGTTTGGTTTGTGCGATCATTGAGTTTTGATCTTCTTTGGTTACCAAAAATGTTCAGCGATTGACGACCTTTCTAGACCAAAGTGGTCATTGAGTTTTCTTGATTTTAACACCCAAAGTTGCATGTTTGAGCATGGTTCTTGCATGGACAAGATATGGTGGACACTTGGCATATGTTTGCATGACACCTAACCTATGATGGAGTGGAATTTTGGAGTCCTTAATCATCCAATGACATAAGTGAAATCATAAGGTTGAATAATATTGAGAGTTCTAAGGTTTTGACAAAGTAGGTGTGTTGGTGTGATGTTGATATCATGGTTAAGATCTCTCTTTTTATGCCTTTTTGAGGAATTTAATTGGATGGTCTAATAGTTGAGTTTTGGCACCAAATTTGAGTAGAAGGTAGCTTGAGTGGTAGGGAAGCTATGGTTAAAATTTGGTGGCAATCGGATATTCCTAGAGGAAGTTATGGAGGTTTGATTTTGGTGAAATAACATGCATATTGATGTGTTTGGACCTAAGTTGGTGATCTTTAATCTATGTCACGTGCCCTAGTTTAGTTGAGGATTCGCGGCTCTTTTCTGGCCGTTGGATCGCTGATCCTAGGGTGTGGACACTCTGAAGGAGAGGCCATGGATCGGCTTAATGGAGTGTTATCTCAGAACCCTTGGATGTCATCCAAATGTAGAGAGCTCATCTCTTACCTCCGACTGACCCGGAGATCATGGGGGGGGGAGAAGAGGCCGCAAATCTTCGACCACGTAGGTGATCGTGGGATGGAGTGTGAGTTCCATCCGAGTAGTTGAACTTGCCCCATCGAAACGAGTTGGGAGATCCCTCAAACTAGTCGAGAGGCTGCTCCAGTTGGGAGAACGAGCTTCCCCTCCTCACTGCTTCTCCACTGCGGCAAGCAGGTGGTATAGGGAACTAGAGATCGGAGCTAGAAGGAAGTAACGAGAACCCATAGAGAGGGAGAATGAAGCTAAAGGTCTGGAAGTAGAAACCATAGGAAAGATTGGGTTGTCGTGGAGTTTTCCTTGCCCAGCGAGTTCCATCTCACCGGAGAAGAAGGCAGAGATCGGAAGAGACTCAGAGAGCTTTCCGAGTGTGATCGAAGGTTATGGATGGGTCCTCGTGTACCCTACGGTGTTCGCTAGAATATTCCGTGGATATTCCTTACACAAGGGCGATTTCCCCTCTTTTCCATCACGACGGCGGCAGGCTGCGGTGAGCCACCTCGACCTGGATATTTGGAGGGAGCCGTAGGTTTAAAGGAGTCCGGTTGCTTAGGGTGTGACTGTGTGGAGGTTCTGGCACCGTTAATCATGAGCAAGGAGCCAAGAAGTGACTTCCATGCCTCGCCGGAGGAAGCCCATGCGGCGATGCATGTGCACGCTGAGAACAGAGAAAGAGCGCGTGAATGAAGAAGAAGCCAGCGGCTCAACCTGGCTTAGAGACAATTAGCAGTGAACCGAGCGACTAATCATTAAACCGGCCGGCCCAACACAAGCTAGGAGAAGGAACAGCGCATCCCACATGAGCCACGTGGTGGCTGCTGAATGGCCAGAAAAAGGTAAATTGCCCAGTAATTCCAGTAAATACCTCAGATCTTGCATAATTCATATTAAATAGCTCGATTATTAGAAAATTACAAATAAGGTACCGAAATTCTCAGAAAAATGAGTAGAACACATTAGAATGATAATATCAGTATTTTGAGACACTAATATCAGTAATATCATGTAACATGTGTAATGCTTAGTTCATGAGTAATAAATATTAAATGATGATATAAAATTATGGAAAAATGTCATTAAGTCTATAATCATGTTTATAGTGCATATGATGTCATATATGGTCATGTTGATGCATGAAAGAATATAATTTAATTAATATGTCTAACTAGGACTAATAACACTAAAGATGATGCAATTAATACATGCATGGTTAAATAAATGATGAGATGTATAGAAAACCCTCATATCTGTAACTGGAAGATAATATATAAATCTGAGATCAGTTATATGCATAGAATTCATGTTACATGAGGATGACCCTTAATATACATGGGATGTAACCTTAATATGGTTAATGAAAGTGACATAATGTTAAATATGTCTACATAATAATGTGGCACATGAGTATATCCAGTTGATGAACTATAATCTAGAATATGACATTAGTTAGATAAATATAAGGCAAGAATACAAGTAATCATGAGAATATCATTATGAGCTAAGCAAACCCTAATGAACACGATTAGGATTAAGATGAGATGTATGATGATGACAACCTGATAGTATATGATCTTGTCTTAATCAGGGATGACCAAGGTTAGATGACATGAGGAATATGTGTTTAGAATTATCTATCTCTCGATCAAGGTACGCTATTACCTCTTACTTGGCTTATTATACAATATGCTTGTGTTATATGTGTAGTAGAATACTTGGCATATGGTATTGGATGAAGTGATTGTTCTTGTATGATATCTTGCTTTATTTTCTATACTTATGGCTATGAACACTTGAAACATAATATATCTGTTCCATTATATGAAAACACTATATCTCTTTGGTAAGCATAGTGCTAGTGAGTGATCTATCTCTTTGGTAAGCAGATCACATGTACAATGATCTATCTCTTTGGTAAGCAGATCATAAGGCCTGAATGCATCTATCCCATTGGTAGGCAGATGCACGAGCATATAATGGAAAATGAGCTTAAAACATGTGTTCTCTTTTGTTGATGAACATCTTTGTGCAAGTATATGATTTTCTTATATTTCTTTATAAATGCCAAGTATTAGTTTTATCTTATTTCCAAGATATGATGAGAGGTATATAAAAGACACGTAGGCGTACTCAGTACAATATTCTTGAATATTGTGCTGACATGTACTGCATGTAATCTTTTTTTAGGTTGTGGTTATGCTCTTGAAGATCCAAGATATTTGAGAGTTGTGTGGCAAGCTGATGTATAGGTGGACCTATTGTCTTAAGATCATGTAGTTTAGTGGTAGTACATGTATATGTATAAGTTTTTTGTTCAATATGTAATATCAAATGTTGTAACAATTCATGTTGTAATTATATGTTGAATGGTGAACATGTGAGTATGGTTTTATTATTGTTCATGTACATGTGCTACTGATTGTTTCCTTCTGACTTCCTCTGATTTTCTTCTTCTTAGCCTAGTGTGTGGTGTTTAAATTGCGATTCTCGCTGAGGTGAGGGTTTCAATTTGGACGTCACACATCAGATTAAGTTTTTAAAAATCTGGGGACGTAACAGGTGGTATCAGAGCATGAACAATAGTAAAGTCTGACATTTGCTCATTATGCAAATCAAAACTAAAGAACCTTGAACTTAATAATCTTTAGGGTTAGATTAGTCGTCTTTTAGAGACTAGATTTGACCTAGCCTCTAGGTTAGCACCTAGATGTCCGAGAACTAGATCTAGACCGGTGCTTGTTGTATAGCAAGTCCTTAGATGGCGTACTTTCCTTGTAGTGCAGCGGTATGGGACGTTGCACTATTTGGAAATGACATGCATCAAGGGAAGAGAGACCCTAGACATATTGTGCACGTTGTCTAGAGTAGCTACACTAGTCTACCCCTTGTTCTCACCCTTTTCACTAGTTTTCATGACGTTGTACTCTCTATTATGTGTGGGACACTCATTTTTAGGATTTGGTTTTTGATTCCAAATGGATCGAACCTCGATAGTTTTCTCTGACGCTTGTTTTATCGGAGAAAAACTATATAATATTTTAATATGTATATGTATTACAAAAATGTGTCCCCACACATGTACGAGTAGGAGGTGGTCATGCAACCTAAGTGGAAGTGAATGACATCAGTCTATAAGAGAGAATAGTTCTAGATTAGATGTCTAGAGCCTTTTTGGAATATGTGATAGATCGAATAGATGAAATAAGCTATGATGTAAGTCTTACATAGATAACATAAGATGGTTATGATAGTATATGTTTGTCTTTGAGGACTTAAGTTCAGTCTTAAGGATGCAAGATGAGTTCTGATGATGCAAGTAACTAGTATTTTATGAGATACGATAAGCTAAGCTGAGACAAGGTTGTGAGTCAACATGAGCCTCAAGCTCTTTTATGAAGGAGGACCTCTAGTGTTAGGACCATTTTTGGGGTTAACTCCAGAGAGAGTGAGACCCATTGGGAGAAGGTCAGAGAACCTAGACTCCATGATATGAGAAATATGAGATATATGTGATATGTTATGTCCTAAACTAGACGACTCCTGTGTAATTGAGTTGAGTCACTTTATGCATGATTCCTATAGTCTTCTTGAACCCTAGATGTCCTTGGGAAGACCAAACCCTAGAGTCGGAGAGAGGCTGGCTATATGTGCATATGTGGAAATTAATATGAGCACCTACCATCTAGGTGAGGGAGAGATCCCAAGACCCTAGAGGAGGTAGCTATGTTAGTTTTTGTGAAGCCTCATGCTCGGGTGGGTGGTTTCCCACATAGGAATCTAGTGGTGTATATAAGAGAGTTTTGGGTAAGGGTGTTGCATGGGTAGAAAGCTATGAAGAGTATATCATAGCATGTTTTGGTTTGTGTTGATGTGGCTAGTTCTTGTAAGGCTAACACTAGTGCCGATGAGGTATACCTAATAACCCTAGACGGAGAGGGAAGATATGGTTTGTGCCGATGAGGTACTCATCAAGTTGAGTGAGCTAAGAGAGACTGAGCATGGCACTTCCCTCATTATATGGGTCAGGAGAACCTCATTTGGGCTAGATAAATCTTTGATATATGTTAATAAGCCACTCGCATAAGTTTTTGTAGCACAACCATGATATAATATATGTAAGGATGTGATATATAGACATGATATGATGGAAACCTAGAGATGGTTTAATACATATCAATGCATAAATGGTTAACCACATACATAAATAATGATGATAATGTGATATGGATGGTTAATCTTGTGATGAAATCACTTATAAATGTTACATTTATTATGAGCAATGAAATAAGATCATATGAAGGAAACATGTAACATGAGGTGTTAATCTTAGTGCTTAATAAAGATAGAAAATATAGTTTTTCAGTTAGCACAACATAATATTTATGACACCTTGATGTATGGGTTAACATTAGTTAACTGCTTTAGAACATGATAATATGATGTCAGAACCCTGATGCATGGGTAAAGGTAAGGATGAAACCATAATAATGAGATATGTTATGACCTAATCAGAGTTTCTAAACCTTTGTTTCAACTTTATATGAACGTGAGATTTCACCCTAGATGCTTTTGAAACCTTGTAATAGTGGTTTGGATATGAGTAAGGAGCTTTGTTTTTTGATAGATTGCACACAAAGTGGTGCCCTACATATGAACGAAAACCTTTTTTTGGTTCCTTGAAGTAAGACGATGGCTTAATTTCGGGGACAAAATCTCTTTTAAGATGTATATGATGTGACAAAGTGGTTTTTTTTTTGCTTAATTCCGAGGACGAAATTTCTTTTAAGGTGTGTAGGATGTGATGGAGTGGACTTTTGGAGTCCTTAATCATCCAATGACATAAGTGAAATCATAAGGTTGAATAATATTGAGAGTTCCAAGGTTTTGACAAAGTAGGTGTGTTGGTGTGATGTTGATATCATGGTTAAGATCTCTCTTTTTATGCCTTTTTTGAGGAATTTAATTGGATGGTATAACAATTGAGTTTTGGCACCAAATTTGAGTAGAAGGTATCTTGAGTGGTATGGAAGCTATGGTTAAAATTTTGTGACAATCGGATATTCCTAGAGGAAGTTATGGAGGTTTGATTTTGGTGAAATAACATGCATATTGATGTGTTTGGACCTAAGTTGGTGATCTTTAATCTATGTCACGTGCCCTAGTTTAGTTGAGGATTCACGGATCTTTTCTGGCCATTGGATCGTTGATCCTAGAGTGTGGACACTCTGAAGGAGAGGCCACAGATCGGCTTAACAGAGTGTTAGCTCAGGACCCTTGGATGTCATCCAACGGTAGAGAGCTCATCTCTTACCTCCGACTGACCCGGAGATCATGGGGGGGGGGAGATGAGGCCGTGAATCTTTGACCACGTAGGTGATCGTGGGAGGGAGCGTGAGTTCCATCCGAGTAGTTGAACTTGTCCCATTGAAATGAGTTGGGAGATCCCTCAAACTAGTCGAGAGGCTGCTCCAGTTGGGAGAACGAGCTTCCCCTCCTCACTTCTTCTCCACTGCGGCAAGCAGGTGGTATAGGGAACTAGAGATCAGAGCTAGAAGGAAGTAACGAGAACCCATAGAGAGGGAGAATGAAGTTGAAGGTCTGGGGAGTAGAAACCATAGGAAAGATTGGGTTGTCGTGGAGTTTTCCTTGCCCAGCGAGTTCCATCTCATCGGAGAAGAAGGCAGAGATCGAAAGAGACTTGGGGAGCTTTCCCAGTGTGATCGAAGGTCATGGATGGGTCCTTGTGTACCCTGCGGTGTTTGCTAGAATATTCCGTGGAGATTCCTTGCACAAGGGCGATTTCGACGGCGGCAGGCTGCGGTGAGCCACCTCAACCTGGATATTTGGAGGGAGCCGCAGGTTTAAAGGAGGCCAGTTGCTTAGGGTGTGACTGCGTGGAGGTTCCGACACCGTTAATCATGAGCAAGGAGCCAAGAAGTGGCTTCCATGCCTCGCCGGAGGAAGCCCAGACGGTGGTGCATGTGCACGCTGAGAACAGAGAAAGAGCGCGTTAATGAAGAAGAAGCCAGCGGCTCAACCTGGCTCAGAGACAATTAGCAGCGAATCGGGCAGCTAATCGTTAAACCGGCCGGCCCAACACAAGCTAGGAGAAGGAGCAGCGCATTCCACATGAGCCACGTGGTGGCTGCTGAATGGCCAGAAAAAGGTAAATTGCCTAGTAATTCCAGTAAATACCTTAGATCTTGCATAATTCATATTAAATAGCTCGATTATCAGAAAATTACAAATAAGGTACCGAAATTCTCAGAAAAATGAGTAGAACACATTAGAATGATAATATCAGTCTTTTGAGACACTAATATCAGTAATATCATGTAAGATGTGTAATGCTTAGTTCATGAGTAATAAATATTAAATGATGATATAAAATTATGGAAAAATGTCATTAAGTCTATAATCATGTTTATAGTGCATATGATGTCAGATATGGTCACGTTGATGCATGAAAGTATATAATTTAATTAATATGGCTAATTTGATGCAATTAATACATTCATGGTTAAATAAATGATGAGATGTACAGAAAACCCTCATATATGTAACTGGAAGATAATATATAAATCTGAGATCAGTTATATGCATAGAATTCATGTTACATGAGGATGGCCCTTAATATACATGGGATGTAACCTTAATATGGTTAATGAAAGTGACATAATGTTAAATATGTCTACATAATAATGTGGCACATGAGTATATCCAGTTGATGAACTATAATCTAGAATATGGCATCAGTTAGATAAATATATGGCAAGAATACAAGTAATCATGAGAATATCATTATGAGCTAAGCAAACCCTAATGAACACGATTAGGATTAAGATGAGATGTATGATGATGACAACCTGATAGTATATGATCTTGTCTTAATCAGGGATGACCAAGGTTAGATGACATGAGGAATATGTGTTTAGAATGGTCTATCTCTCGATCAAGGTACACTATTACCTCTTACTTGGCTTATTATACAATATGCTTATGTTATATGTGTAGTAGAATACTTGGCATATGGTATTGGATGAAGTGATTGTTCTTGTATGATATCTTGCTTGATTTTCTATACTTATGGCTATGAACACTTGAAACATAATATATCTGTTCCATTATATGAAAGCACTATATCTCTTTGGTAAGCATAGTGCTAGTGAGTGATCTATATCTTTGGTAAGCAGATCACATGTACAATGATATATCTCTTTGGTAAGCAGATCATAAGGCCTGAATGCATCTATCCCATTGGTAGGCAGATGCATGAGCATATAATGGAAAATGAGCTTAAAACATGTGTTCTGTTTTGTTGATGAACATCTTTGTGCAAGTATATAATTTTCTTATATTTCTTTATAAATTCCAGGTATTAGTTTTATCTTATTGCCAATATATGATGAGAGGTATATAAAAGACACGTAGGCGTACTCAGTACAATATTCTTGAATATTGTGCTGACATGTACCGCATGTAATCTTTTTTTTAGGTTGTGGTTATGCTCTTGAAGATCCAAGATAGTTGAGAGTTGTGTGGCGAGCTGATGTACAGGTGGACCTGTTGTCTTAAGATCCTGTAGTTTAGTGGTAGTACATGTATATGTATAAGTTTTTTGTTCAATATGTAATATCAAATGTTGTAACTGTTCATGTTGTAATTGTATGTTGAATGGTGAACATGTGTGTATGGTTTTATTATTGTTCATGTACATGTGCTACTGATTGTTTCCTTCTGAATTCCTCTGATTTTCTTCTTCTTAGCCTAGTGTGTGGTGTTTAAATTGGGATTCTCACTGAGGTGAGGGTTTCAATTTGGACGTCACACATCAGATTAAGTTTTTAAAAATCTGGGGACGTAACAGAACCCCCCTTCTCTCTCTCCAATCCTTGGCTATATAAGCCTCTCTCTTTGCATGAAACTAAACCCTTTGCACCCTTTCTTTATCTCTTCTTCTCTTGGACCTTGTCCCCTCCTCCTTGTTCTTGGTGGTGCTTGAGCTCCAAAAAGTAGACCGGCCTAAATCACACATCCAAAAGGAGTGGATTTAGAGTAGTCAGACTTTTAAAGAGATAACCCGACTCTCAGGCCCCCACAACAATAAACGGGGTCTGATGTAGCGATCAGGGTCGAACACAGGGACAAGGTTGGCAGTATTAAGTGCTAGAATCTAACACTCGTATACTCCAACTGAAGAGGGTGTATAAAAGGTGTTCCCTAAGGAATGGTAGCACGCAAACTAAAGTAGTTCTATAGAAACAAGAACAACAAGAACAAAAGGAACAAAAGAAATAAGATGAAACAAGAATATGGGAGGAAGCCCGGGTTGGGGTTCACCTACTAAAGCATCTCACCAACATGCAACATCATCTCTCTCTCACACACACTCTTACCAAGATTACAAGCAACCACCAAAAGCGTCTATTCCACTCTTTCTCAAGATGAGGATATATCTAAGTTAAAGGGTAGTCTCTCTCTCGAGATGTCCACACGTAAATCTCGCAATAGAACATATGGTTTTACAGCCTTAACATTCCAACACTCTCATGCATTCATACTACTCCATGACTCGTGATAAAAGTGATATTACTCTCTCGAGCTATCAATAATCAAACATCACAAGATGGTAGCTAAGCATACAAGTGAAGCATTAAAATAGGTGCATGGAGATAATCTTGATAAGAATATGTATATTCAACAGAAAGAGACGATATACATGTTGGGAGAGCCTTAGTGGCTACTCCCAACCCAAGTTAAGGTGTTTAGCCGCTCATTCTTGCGGACAACATAACGACGTTACAGAAAGATAGATCCATGGAATCCCATGAAGAGAGGAGGGGAGTACAGTGAGATGGAAATGATAGATCTAGAGAGAAGAGACGTGATACAACATAGTACTTCTTCAGATCTGGATTTTACACGTGGATGGCACAGACGGTCTTCTTCTCTCAAAGAAGGAGTCTTTAGTCTTCTCTCTCCTCAGCTTCCACCTTTGGAGATCCAAGACTGATGGATGGAATGGTCTGGGATGAATCTGGAACGTAGCAGCACTTTGTGGTCCTCAGGATCCGATCTATGATCTGATGATTTGATAAGACAGGTGGGTGTGCTATTTATAGGCACATTCCACTGACTTAGGCCTGGACCACGATCGCGGTCATGATTAAATGAGGGGTAAGACCGCGGTTACGGTCTGCTCTTTATTCATCTTTCACCGTGGTTGAGCTTAGTCACAGCCTGGTGACGACCCCGATCGAGGTCTTCTTGTACATTGCATCTGGGTGGTCGAGGTTGAGGTTTTCCCACTCAGTCGCGGTTTGCAAGAACTCCTTAGTGACCGCAGTTTCCAAGCTGACCGTGGTCCTTCTCGATCGCGGTTTGTGTCCATACCACGATCCCTCGTCTATCTTTGGGGCGCATGTTCCGATCGCGACCATCCTTGAGGTCACAGTTGAGTGATGACCACGGTATGTAAACTAGCCGCGATCCATCCTTGACGCCTGATGATCTCGATCTCTAGAGAATTCCGAAACCGCGATCGCGGTTGAGATATAAGTGGACAGTAGTCACAGTTGAGGGAAATGGGGGTCGTGGTCGCGATCAAGGATCGTGACCTGGGTTGTGAATATACCTGAAAACATGTAAGTGAGGATTTAGTCAAAAAGGTAGAAAAATTATGTGAAAAGCTAACAAAAGATATACTAAAAGTGTTGTAAAATATACATAGAAAGTACATAAAATAGATTGTTATCAACTACCCAAACTTAGAATCAAGCATGTCCTCAGGTTAAGTGTAGGTTCGAGAACTCAGTGAGAGAAAAAGCAATCTTAATTGACAAAATTATAACATGACTGAAATATCTCATTCTTGCATCAAGACTATTGTAGCATGTTTTCTAAACCTTATGTCTCATTCCCTCCCCCTTTTCAACTAGAGTTGCATAACTTCATTTTATTGCCATTGCCTTCAATTGTAAAAGGCTTCTCCCTTTCAACTTGTCACCCCTTCCCTTAGGTGATGACCATACTAATACGAGATCTTTTTCAAGGGGTAGCTTTCACACCAATTCTTTATTTTCAGTTGGCCCTATGCTAATGTGTTCGGGTAGGCTTAAGGCTTTAGGTGTTTTCCTCTTCCTTCTGAACTCCTCACCCACAACTGTTGTAAGAATAGTGTTGCCCTTTTTTGGCTTCTACTTTAAGTTAGCTGGTTTTGTGAGTTTTCATTCAGGATTGGAAGTGTGTAAGCTTGGCTTCAAGATTCTACTTATGGACGCGACATATCTGCATTCATGAGTGAAATAATATATCAGTCGTGTGGAAACTTTTGGCATCTTTTGGGCACAACTCTCATTATTATTTTTTCTTTATTTTTGGCTTTTTACATCTCCTTTCAGGCTTGGGTGTGAGGGATTTTTACTTGGTTTTCTGGGCGGCCAAGCCTCTTTTAGATATGCTTTGAAGAGGGCAACTGTTTCCCTTTCTACAGAGATACGGATTTTCTGGTCAAAAGCATCAGGTGAGGGTGGTTGGTCAGGAGTATGACTAGGTGAAGTTCTCTAGTCTATGAGGGTTTCATGAGTTAAGGTTGTCACATTTACAACGTATTATTGCAAGAATGAGGTAGAGTAGTATTGCTATGACTTGTTTTACTCATATATACATGTATATGTTGCTCATGTATTTCTCTCTAAGAGGGCAGAAACACTACAATCAGAAAATTTAGCAAGAGAGGAGGTGAGCTTCTTAAAATTAAAAGGTAGTTTTAGCAAAAATTCAAAATTTCATCAAAATTTTTAGAGGTAAAAAGATGGTAAATGTACCTCTGTAGCCCGTTTATGACTCCTCCCCCAAACTTATCCTACACCACGTCTCGGGGTGTCAAAATTTGAGCGAGATGTATAAACGAGCTTTCTTTATTTGTTTTTGTTGTTGGTGGTGGAGGCCCACTTGGACTCGAGGAGCATGCTTGCATATATACCTCTTAGTGTGTGGTATTGTTCATATTGCATGTTTTCCACCTTGAAGCCAATAGTGTCTATGGCCACCATCCAGGATAGATAGAAGAAGCCGTAGTTGTTTGATAGGGGCACCTACTGGGGGCTCCTGTGGCAGAATTGCATCTTCTTGAAGTCATTGCCTGTTGTGTGGTTGTACCCTCTACAATGACTTCTTATCATGTCGACGATAGATTCAACGCATGTGTTTGCCTTTTCTTCTATGGGCATCTTTGTTGTTGTCATATTAGTATTCTTGTTAAGTGCGAAGGTTGCGTCAGAGCTGTTGTAGAGGATTGCAGTCCTTCTGAGGAGGTTGACATGTAGGAAAGTCCAATGATTGTCATGAAGAATAGGCAGGAAGATGTGATTTGGTAGAGACGTTGCCAGGTGTTGTTTCAGTCGCTCCTTCTCTCCTGACCTTTTATCCTTTAGGATGTCATCTACCAGTAAGAAGTATGCCATGTGGGTATTTGGCATGGTATCACCTAGTATCGCCCAGTAAGTTGACATCGTACTTACAGAAAGGTATCCTCCTGTTTTTAGTGTTTCTCGGAGGTCATCTTTTAGAACGCAAATGCCATCTCTCTCGAATATGACATCTCCCAACAAATCGTCTTCTTTCAAAGAACTCATAATTATAGTCAGTTCTTCCAGAGACAGACTGAAGCAGCTCCATCTGTCAAAATTCTTGAAAAAGGTGTAATTTCTCCTACCAATCTGTCTGGTCTATCATCACCTAGATCTTCTTCTTCAACCTCTCCTTCCTCAGGCTATTCTCTTGGAGGTTGATTTTTAGGGACTTCTGCTACTGGAGGTTGCTTTGTTTTGTAGTCTGACGTCTATTGTGTAGCTTCTCTAGAGCTTTCATGCTAGCCTTCTTTCCATGCCATAGCTCTAGATGGCTTAGTTGGATCAACCCACATGGTTTTTAGCTACTCACTCCAGGTGACCTTTTCAGGTAGAGGGATATCCATGTGAAGCCTCCGGGGTACAGATTCTGTAGGCATCGCCAGTTTGTTGGAGAACCGATGATCATAGATGACCTCCATAGCATACATACCCCGAGTTCATGCATGTATTCATTGTCTAAAGGCTCCCAGGGGATTCCCTTATTGATGGCCTCCATCATTCGTAGTACTATGAAGGCGTAATCCCCCAAACCGACCTCTTCTTAGGGGACTTTCTTATTGATCAAGAAGAGCTTCCAGGACCCTTGAAACTTGTTGTCTGCATCCTTGATTGCTCATTGTAGGCTTAGTAATATTTTTAAGGCGTATCTGGCATCCTTCCTCTTGTAGACTAGCAAGGTGTTGTCCAGTTTAGCTATACCACAATTGAGCACCGTCATTTTCTGTTGGTACAGATCGATGACTATCAATGCACAATGCTTTACAATCCTTATGGGCAGCACCATGTATTTTGTTTCTTTCCGCCGGATAGCTGCCTTTAGTTCAACTACATATGCTACCTTGTAGTCTTCATTATAGAGGAGGTTGGCTAGATGTGTTGTCCTGTTGATGACCAGTTGCGGCTTGTCCAGATGTAGGAACTCTTCCAGGAGGGTTGCGTAAAGTACCTTGAATAGTCTTTTATGTACTCGCTCCTTCTTCATGAATATCCCCCGGAAGTGGTCTCTGGACATACGTCTACCCTTGATGTTATATAGTATGTCTGACCCAGGTAGATAATCACTAAGGACATCTGCCAAGATGTGGAGATCTCTACATGTGATCCGTGATATCATATTCATGTCCATTTCTTTCATCTTGCAAGGTAGAGGGGGAGCTACTCTAAGCATTTCTGCTTTAGCTGGTGCACTCTACTCCCTGGCAGGCTCATTTATGAAAAAGGTTGCCATCCTGCCATCCTCATCATCAGATGTTCCTTCATGTGACAAGGGTGTCAAAGTTTCCTCTATTGTCGGCATTGCCTTGGCCACTTGTTCAGCCACCTTATGCAACAGTTGTGTAGTGGCCCCAGGTTCGACTACTTCTGAGGAAGCTTTAGCAGCTATGTTGTCTTTGGCATGGCTCTCCTCAGAAGTTTTCCCTAGCTTGGCATCCACCATCATTGCCAGGGTTGCCTCCATCTTCCCATCGTAGAGATAGTCTCTATGCTTGTGATGTGGTTGGAATAGGAGGAACTCGCTGCTCTCCTCGAGTTCGCCCCCCAGCTCAGTTAATATTCTGTCGAGCTCTGCCGCTCCTATTGCACTGAATTCGATGACCACTTCTTCACGATGAGCAGCAACAATCTTCTCTTTCAGCATCATTGCATGTGTAGGCAGGGAGAATTGATGCTCTACTAGTTTCCCACTATCTTCAACAGCTTCTTCTGGATTGCAATTAAGGTCGAGCTCCCTTGACAATGTCATATTTTTCTTTGTTTGTTTGTCGTTGGGGGAGCTCGACTGTTGTGGTAGCTCATTTCTCCTTGGCTCAGCTGCTGGTGCCATCTTTTTGTTGACACTTCCTTCTTTTAGTGTGCCCACTCCCGTGCTTGTTCCTCCCACATTGTTGTCATCATTGTCTTCATGGTTGGAGGGGCTGGCTGAGGAGTGCGTCGGGCTTGCTGAGCGCTTGGTCTTCTTCTTCTTCCACCAGTTCTCGAGTTCTTCACGTTCCTTCTCTAGTTTTCGACGGTCTTCTTCTAAGTGCTAGAGCTCTTCTTGGAGGTTAGCCATTGTTGCATCGTAGCCCTGACGAATGTGCTCATTGTCTGCCCAGATGTCATGCCTCTCTTTTTGCAGATCTTCCATCTCATCCTTCATATTCTTTAGCATTCCCATCATCATCCATTGGTTGTTTATAACTTCTTGGACAAAGTCAGGGAGTGCTTTTATCCATTCATCAAGGAACTGTACCTGCATCGTTAGCGCAAACAAAGAAGAAGAAATGGTGGTATTTATTGTGTTGGTTTGATTCATGTGTTCCCATATTGCATCAAACCTTGTACCTAAGGCACCTCCAAAGGAAGGTGTGTGCTGGTGCAGCTGATGCTCCATGTGCGTCGTTGACGAGCTTGGCACCACAGGTTGTGGGGGCGGTGGCAGTGGACCTTGTTCTTTCTCCTTTGGCTTGTCTTGTGGGTCCATCTCCACTCCACTAAACTCCATATCCAGTATGGCCTGGGAGCCTTGTCCTTCTAGCTCTGTGTCTGGTTCTTTGTTGGGTTGTGAGTCGACTGATGCACCTCCCTATTTCTCTACCTCTGTTTCCACAGTAGCAATTTCTTTGTGTGGCTCGAGAGGTGCGAGTTCTGGAATTTCCACTGGTTCTTCTAGAGGTGGAGCTGTGGGAGTTGGTTCTTCTGCAGCTGGCGGTCTTTCAGTGGGCGGTGTAGTTGTATCTGTTGTTTTCTTTTTTTGCATCGCCAACTTCTTTTGTGGCTCTGTGCTCTTTTCCTTTTTCAATGCAGCTTGGGCACTACTTTCTCCAGTTGTAATTATTGGATCTGTACTCGTGTTGGCCTGCAATGCCCCGGAGTACATCTTTTCGATGTCATCGTGGGTTGGCCGCAACTTGTGGGCGTCATTGAACGCTATTTATAGAAGGGGAAGTAGTCTTTTTGACCCTCTTTGCTTGAAGTACAACTTCTCCCCCTTCTATGCCAGAATACCCGTGCTAATTAGGGACTTAATGTCTATTCTTTGTTGTCCCTCCATTTCTTTATACTTCTGAACCTTTTCTTTGTCCATTAGGTATTCAGAAATTCATATTATATGGCCTCCCATGCAGTATGCAGAGTTCCTCTTTACGTCCCCGCCTACTACTACTAATATACACTCGATTAGTATCTTCCCGATATTAACCGGCTTTATATTGATCATTGACCAGATGAGGAACAGATCTCCTTTGCTAACTGTTCCTGTTTCTGGCCTCGTGTAGATCATGTAGGCATTGATCTTCTACATTGTGCAAATAAAGCACGATCTGATCAGCGAGGCCTTGGAGTTCTTTAATTTGTGCTCCTCCTCCCCAATCAACTCTTCCCACATCTGGTTGCTCTCATAGGTTATCACTTCTTTTTCACTCGGGGCGGAGGAGCAGGCTTTGGCTTGTTCCTCTGTTTCTGTAAATATTTTGTTCAACATTGCTTCCGTGATTATGTGAGACTCGCCTCCTAGCCTCACATGTAGTTTATAGTCTCCTCTTCCTGCCCTTCTTGTTTCACTACTGGTAGAGAGATTCTTTAGTGAAGACAGGAATTCTGTGGCCAGCTTCTTGTAGGATTTCACCTCTGGTGTGCATAAGGTGCGTAAGTTTGCACCTTCCAGGAATTTCACCGTCCTGTCGTACATTCCCATCTTTTTGAAATCTTCTACGTCCAGGTAAAGGGTAGGCAGAACTCCTTGTTTTGGTACATCCACTCATAGGTAGACTGGTGCACGATGTTCTTGGGCATGAATGGGGGTTCTCCAAATTGTGCAGATGTCTCCCCTATGAATTCCTTGGCTTTTCTTGTCTTTTGTTCCCTTGGATTTTCAGAACCCATTGGTTTTATCTTTTTCCTGCTTTGGGACCCCTTTGGTGCAGCCTTTCTCTTCTTCTCCTGGACTCAGCACTCTGACTCCCCAAGTTGATACTCAGAGGTCTCTGTCTTCTTAGTTTGTTCTATTTCATGAGTATAGTCCTCCGTCGTCATGTTCCCCAGTATTCTTTGGTATTGTTCTAGCCTTAGTTGCACCTCAACTCGTTTGGCCTCTGGGAGAGAAGTATTCCTTTTGAGTGTTGCTATTAAATCCTTCACTATCTTCTCCACCTCTGATGGAGCTAGGACTTGCACTAAAAGATCACTCTTCCAATGGGAGTCCCAAAGATGCACCAAAAACCCTAGGGAGTTGATGTTCTCTCTAGGTTTACCTAGAACTGGTGCTTAGATAACAACTCCAACCCCATAAGAGTATGGAAGCCTTATCATAGTACAGATTTAGGATCGAACCCAAAAGACAACGGTCTTGTTGCAAGCAACAAGATGAAAAACGTATAGAACTTCACTTAGCTACTCACTAGTTGGCACTTATATCGAAAAGTTGGATTTTGATGGTTTTAAACTAAAACATGAAAAGTAAAGAAAGCAAGCAAATCTAAGAGTTAAACTATGATAAAGATCACTAGGGTGTGATCGGTTTTTCACCGCCACTACACATCGATCAACACATGTAAAGCAAAACTTAACCTACAAAAAGAGTTCGGTCAGTTAGTATCCTTGTAGACCTAGTCTCCTTTCGGATAACCTAGCTACGAGAAGTGCGGGAATGTTGCAACGCCAGCCATTCCCGATCAAATGGTCACATTACTTTACACCATTCCCCTCGCAAAGTGTGTTCCTTGACTTACCAAGGTTGCACTTCCATACGTCAACTGATTCCATTTCATAGTATGAAAGTGCAACAGATGATAGTGAGTTTACTCCACTTCTTGAGATACACTTCTAGATACCGAAACAGATACATGGTGGATACATGCATCAAGAACCAACATGCAAACGAGTTTCGAATCTAATAGTACAAACGTAGACAATTCATACTAAAAGATAAAAGATAACACAAGTTGGAGATCAGGAAACAAGTATTCATTAATCGTTTGATGTTGAACCGACAAAGATAAGAACTCTACATTACAACCTAAGGATTACATTTTACATGATATGAAAGTATGGGTAGCGGGGCTACTCCCCGCACCCTAGTGAAGAAGACTACTCCCTCATGACTAAGACCAAGAAGGAGGCGAGAAGAGAGAGAGAGAGAGCATCATCCCCACAAGGATGGAAGAAGGTCAACCCCTTGGAGGGAGAGAGCAACGATCCACTAGTCTTCATAGGTTGCACGATGAGGAGGTCTCCCCTTCCCACCTTCTTGACGAAGAAGGAGAAAGCAGCTTCAGGATGGAGTACGGACCTCAGACCGACAGCCCCAGGGCAGAGGATGGAAGTGGCAAGAGCTCTGGAACGATTGGGGCAACCTTTGGACGTCTGAGATCCCTCCCCTTTTGGAGGACCCTTGGGGTCTTATTTATAGGCTTTGAGTGAAGTCCAAACGGTTTGGAGACCGTTTGGACCTCAAGACCGTTTGGGGCCTCAAGACCGTTTGGACTGTGAGACCGTTTGGCTTCAAATGGTCTTGAGACCGTATGAACTCCATGCGGTCTCGGGACCGTTTGGCTTCATGCGGTCTTGAGACCGTTTGAACTCCATGCGGTCTTGAGACCGTTTGAACTCCATGCGGTCTCGGGACCGGTTGGCTTCATGCGGTCTCGGGACCGTTTGAACTCCATGCGGTCTCGGGACCGGTTGGCTTCATGCGGTCTCGGGACCATTTGAACTCCACGCGGTCTCGGGACCGGTTGGCTTCATTCGGTCTCGGGACCGTTTGAACTCCATGTGGTCTCGGGACCGGTTGGCTTCGGGACCGGTTGGCTTCATACGGTCTCGGGACCGTTTGAACTCCATGCGGTCTCGGGACCGGTTGGCTTCATGCGGTCTCAGGACCGTTTGAACTCCATGCGGTCTCGGGACCAGTTGGCTTCATGCGGTCTCAGGACCGTTTGAACTCCATGCGGTCTCGGGACCGGTTGGCTTCATGCGGTCTTGAGACCGTTTGAACTCCATGCGGTTTCGGGACCGGTTGGCTTCATGCGGTCTTGAGACCGTTTGAACTCCATGCGGTCTCGGGACCGGTTGGCTTCATGCGGTCTTGGGACCGGTTGGCTTCATGCGGTCTTGAGACCGTTTGACTCCACTCGGTCTTGAGGCTGGGTTATTCTTTTATGATTTTTTTTGTGCTTTTTCTGCATATATAAAAGGAAAAAGTTAGTCTGATGGTGTATTTACAAAAAGGGGTAAAATTAGGATTATGTATAGTTTAAACTTAAAAAGAGTATGGAAAACTAAAGAAAAAGACTAAGATAAATGACTAAAATAGGAGGTTATCACCCTCCTTTAGGGATGTTGCCTTCTTGAAGATGGGGTCACTATTCTCTGAAGAAGACATTATGCATGGTTTCAATAATGGATTAGTTTATAATTGGTTTAATTAGAGACACTCTCATTGCAATTATCTGGGATTGTATTCAACAAAGTTTTAATTATTAAGTTAATTAATATATATAGAGACCGCGACCCGCGGTCCTGTTAGTAACTCAGAGGAAACCGCAGTTAAGGTTGGGGTTGCAATCGCGGTCTTCTTCCTTACTGTGTCCAGGTCACAGTTTAGGGGACCGTGACCTCGAGTAGCGCTCTCCTACACCGCGACCTATGGTGGATATTGTAGTTGAGGTGAACATCGTATCTTGGTTAGGGTTTATGAGCACACCACAGTCACAGTTGTAGAGGTGATGACCGCGAGCTGCGATCTTTCTTCTTCCAACTGTCCTGATTCCTATCACGTTGTTGTTCATTTGCTCTTTGCTATGCCGGCGGGCTGTTGTCCCATTATTGATTTTTTAGGGTATTTAGGTGTTGTTTGCAAACGCCGGCATTAGGGTGGTTTAGGGAAAATAGGAAAACCATGAATAACTGTTGGCGGCACGACCAATACCCGTCGAGGGAGACGAATTGGGAAAAACCAGTTCAGGCGGTGGTCTAAATCAGTGGCGTCACAATGTTTCGTCTATTAGAAGAGTAGAAGGGGGGGTCTTATTACCTTATCGGTGGTTGCGACATCGGAATTGAATAAGGTGGGCGCGACAATCGGCTTCACTGCGGTAACTAGTCGTCAGTCACGGCAGGGTGGAGATTCAGGGTTTATCTTAGACTCAGGGAAGTTAGAAGCGAGAAGAGTGCAATAGGTGGGGTTTCAGGAACATATATACTATGTTAACCGCAACCAAACAACCAAAGGGAAATACCGCGGTCGCAGTGCAAAAGAAGCTCAACCGCGGTTGCGATTTCGTTTGTTCCAAAGCCGACCTTGGGTCACGATCGAGGTGTCTGGTCATGGGTACTACGGGTTGCGATCTTGCGCTATGCAAGGTTATACCATGACCGCAGTCTAGACCATGATCAAATCAAAACAAAGCTCGTTTCTTTAGTTAAATCATCAATTACTCTAAAGAAGATAGATATGTACATCACTTAAAAGGGCAGAAAACTAATCCAAAAAAAAGGGAAGAGAAAACAAATCTTAAGAAAATAGCAAAGCTTGGGCTGCCTCCCAAGAAGCGCTTGCTTTAAAGTCTCTAGCTAGACTTCATAATTCCTCACTCCTTGGGTCCTTCGGCTGGATATAGCAGCTCTTCATTCCTTTTCTAGGTGGCTGACCTGGTTCCTCCAAATTGATCTCAGATCTTCGCACAAAAGCCTCATCTTTGTAAAATATTTTTACCCTATGGCCATTGACCTTGAAAATCCCAGTTTTCTCTCCTTGAATCTCCATCATTCCTAATGGGTAAATCTTCACCATAGAGAAGGGGCCTGACCATCTTGTTATAAGCTTTCTAGGAAAGATCCTAATGCTTGAATTGAAGAGAAGAACTTTATCTCCCTCACGAACATCCTTGTTCTTTAGGTGGGCATCATGCCACACCTTAGACCTTTATTTGTAGATTCTAGCATTCTCGTAGGCATGTAATCTTAGCTCCTCGAGCTCCTATAGCTGCAGGAATCTTTTCTATCCTGCCTTCTCCAAGTCCATATTTAGAAACTTGATCGCCCAAAGGGCTTTATGTTCGAGCTCCAAAGGTAGATGGCATGACTTTCCATAGATTAATCTATATGGTTTTGTGCCTATTGGTCTCTTATAAGCTGTCCTATAGGCCCAAAGAGCATCGTCAAGCTTCATGGACCAGTCCTTCCGAGTGCGGCTGACTATTTTTTGTAACGACCGATAAACAAATCGTTACTGATTAAGCAGAATTAAACATTAGCAGTGGATTTCTGAAAATCACTAAAAATTAAAACCATTTACAAAGAGATCAAAACATAGGAAAACTCTTTCATCAAGAACTAATGTATAACATTTACATCCTGGTTTATAAGTACATAACTTGTACCATCTCTTCTTGAGGATTACAAACATCAACTGCCCTATTAACATTATATATAGACATCATAAATACCTCGAGGCATCAAGCCAAAATCTCAGATCGATTCATTAAAAGCACTAACTACTAACTCCGAGGACCTGAGAGTACAGATACGACACATAGGACTACTATCTATATGACTTGACAGACAATATCTCCACCTGAGATCTCACTGCTGTCACTACTGTTGCTGTCCTTCCTCTGCTATAGAGATTTCTATTTCTTTGTCCACATCACCTAAAAATGTTGGATCCCATGGGGGTGAGACAATTTGTAAATTGCCCCAGCGAGAGATATAACTCTCCACCAAAACATTATTATTGCAGTTTATTAGAATAAAACTAAGCAGAAGGATTTTATATATAATTAACAGCAAATAAATCATTGTATGAACAGAGTGAAGTAATCTCCTTTCCTAAGGAGAGCATTTCATCTAACCATGGTAGAGTCGTAATTCATCCATCTACTTGCAATGAATGTAAAGAGATATAAATAACATCTATCAACTAGAGATGCATAAAAGAAATGTAACATCAACCAATAAATTTCCGTATTCAATCCTTAAGCAAATGTGTTATACGACTGATTACATTTTACAATCACACTTATGCCCTAAGGAGATGAGGTATACCTCTCATACTCCAACCGACCATTGTGAAGTCGAAATTGGTACCATACAAGATCAATGGAAGAGTCGGATTCCATGACCTCCCACATCTCAGTCAGTGTGAGACCATATGAAAGACATCTTGTGTCTCTGCTACATAGCTTTCAAGGGTATACTGGCAACTTCACTATCGAGCTATAGCGGCGGCTGCACTCTCTTCGTAATCGAGAGATTTCATGTTTACCTCCATCGATCTGGCATTAATATTATTGGTAGATTCGTGATACATCTATCCCAATCTTCAGGAGATTCGTGATACATCCATCCCGGTACAAATAATGAAGGATTGAGAGGTTTAATGTTTACCTTCCATCAATTCCCTCATTAGGACGTAAGGATATGTTCGCCCATCAACCCCCACATATTCAAAAATATGCATTCCGGGTTTTGTCGCGGAGCAACCCGTTTCACCATCAGTAAATACTGACACTGATGGGTCTATGGTCAGGGCTCTACATGATATGATTTCACTTGATTAATTAAGTACATTAACACATTCTTTTAGCATCAGTCAAGTTCTCAAACAAGAATTATTGTGACAAATGCTACAAGAAACATGTAAGCGCTTATCAATTGCTTTACCAGAACTTATAATACATTGGGATCTTAATCCCTTATCTCATCACTTTAAAGTTCACATCTCACAGCAACATCATTATCTTACTTATCAAATATGGGTATTCATACCCTCAGTTCATCACTAATCAGTGTTACCACTTGTTAGATAACTATTACCTCTAGGTCCTCAGATCGAGGTATACATGATACTTGTTACACAAGCATCTCACATGGCTCACAAGGCCCATTAAGTGTCTTGTCACCTTTCACTAGGCAACAACTTACTCATATGGCTCATAAAGTCCATGCACATTTTGTTACTTTTACTAAGCAACAAAAACATTAAGTCACACAAGGCCAATCAACATTTTTATCATATAAATATCATAGCTCAAATCTGGCTATGTTCTTCATCTCATGATATCTGCATGGTTAATACACATGATAACAGTCATGACAATTTCACATAACACCGTGCAATACAATAGTAACACCATTATTCCCTTACCATGGTTAGGGTTTACCATCAAATAGGGCTTTTCATCCCTTTACCCAAAAATTAGGGTTAGGGTTTCCCATTTCACATTAATTAGGGTTTCATGTTTATATTATCTATCCAACCCTAATTTATTATTCCATTACTCTAGGAGCATTCAATAATATCATAAGTGTTCACTCATGATCATTACTCTCATTATATATCATTAATGATTATCAATTTAAGGTATGAGTTCATCTCTTAACCTTACCATGGTATGTTTATATCATACTCATTATCTTGGCTTAACCCCTTTCTCATAGTATGTTAGTCAACACTTATCAAAGTGCATTGAATTCATTACATCTTTATTGTAACCATTTACATAACATACACTTCTTGTGTTTCTTATCCAGGTATATTGGATTTGAGGTGCATCAAGGTATATCAACCCTAAAATGCTAAATGTGATATCTATCATGTCTTGATGTATCACTTTTCTCATCACTTCCAACTTACTTAAGTTAATCAACTGACCTTGTATTAAGGTATTTCCCTCTTAATACTTTTAACCACTAACCTATCACCTTTATCATGTAGTGCATAGGTCACCCATTAGAATTTGTACAACTATTTTTAATGATACAGACTTATCTCAAGTTAAGGCTTTACATACTATAAGGTTTTCTGTAATCAATCACTTGAGATATTTCATCTCCATAAGGTATTACCAACTATTTCATCATTAGGGTTTTCTCTTACCTTCACCCAATTTTAGGGATAGGGTTTCATATAGAATTACATATCATCACCCTAGTTTAGAGTTTCACATGGCATCACCCTATATTAGGATTACATTATTACCCTAGTTTAGGGTTTATTAGTCATCCCAATTAGGGTTTATCATCAAAATACCCTGAATTAGGGTTTCTCATGTCATCACATTAATGAGGGTTACACTGTTAACCTAGATTAGGGTTTCACTCAGAATTGCCCTAAATTAGGGTTTGAATTCATCAATCAACTCAATTAGGGTTTTATGATCTCTTTATCAAGGATCATACCCTAATTGTATATCACATTTATTTTGAATGTGTTAGGCTTGACTATTTACATGATTATCATTCATGTATGAATCTCTCTCTCATCCTACCCAGGATGTCATCTACTCAATTCTTGATTAGATTGAGCTACTTCTTATTCAAATACATGCATTTAGGGTTAGCATGATATATTGAATTATTGCATCATTATGCATCAATGATTAATCCCACTAAGGGTATCAATCATCTAAATACATTAGATGTTCAAATGGTTTGTTCAATTGAACTTTCAGTTACATGAGGTATCCAATTGAATTGACCATGTTGAACCTCAAATGGTTTTGATTACTTAGACCCCAAATGGTCTTGGTCTCTCAGAACTCAAACGGTTTGAAACCGTTTGGGCAAATTGCCCTTGAAACCGTTTAAGCAAGAAATGCATTGAAACCGAATGGACTTGGGTCTCCAAACAGTTTGAGACCATTTGGACCCAAACGGTCTAGATAACGTTTGGACTCAAACGGTCTTAAGACCGTTTGGTCCATACCCTCTCAAAATCGAATGGACCAAAAAGGTCTTTCAACACTTAAACAATTCAAGGTTTCAATCAATGAACCGCCTATCAAATGAATCCTTGATTCATTCATCAATTGATCTGTTGAAACATCCTTAAATTGGACCATCAATTAGGGTTTTGAACCCAATTGAACTAAGATTTATAATCAAGAAACCTTCAATTAGGGTTTTGAAATCGAGGAACCTTCAATGATTAACATTGTGGAACCGATTCAATTGAAATCAATGAATCATCATAAAATTATGATATGACCTGATCTCAAACGGTCATGAGGTCATTTGGATGACCTCCAAATGGTCTTGAGACCGTTTGCCCCATCCATCATTGAAATATATGAAATTCAATTAGGGTTTAGATCATTGGATTAATTATCAATTGAGCTATTGATTGCATTTTAATTTGATATCTCTTGATCTTCAATTACTCAATCATACTCAACCCTAGACCTCCAAACGGTCTTGGTTGACCTCCAAACGGTCTTGAGATCATTTGGGTGATCTCCAAACGGTCTTGAGACCGTTTGGGTTAATCAACCCAAAATTTAAATCAACCAATTGAAATTTCAGCACTTAATCTGATTAGGGTTTGGTAATTTATTAACCTTCATCTGATGAACCCTTTAGAATCAATAAATTAAATTTAATGGGTCATCAAACATCAACACTAACATCAAAACTCCAAATGGTCAACTATGGTCAACCCTTCCAAACAGTTTGAAACCGTTTGGCTTCTAACAGTTTGATGAAACCGTTTGATTTCAAACAGTTTTGTTGAAACCGAATGAACATCTTGTTGAAACCGATTGAATAACCAATTTTTGGAAAACGTGTCCAATATGATGTCATCATCATGTACCTTCTTCCATGTAGTTCCTAGTACTTCTGATCTCATGGAATTACCAATTTCAACAAGCAATAAATCAAGAAGAAGAAGGAATCAACATAATTGCAAAATTAATGGTTGAATAATAATGTAAATGGGTTCAAGTTATATAACCCACCTCCAATTGAGATTCAAAGCTTCAAGATCACGTCAAAAATGGTGGATGCAACTCCTTTCACTATCCCAAGGCTCGTCCTCAAGCTTTGAGTGAAAAGGAATGGTTAGAATTGAAGATGGAGTGAAGATAAGAAGAAATCAAGCATTGATTTATGATTTCTACCATGCAATCAAGGTGAAAGAGGACCATGGAGGTTACCTACAGGTTGGGAGTCGTCCTCCTGTTGCTCTCAAGATCCCTTGGTCGTTTTTCAAGCAAGAAGTGAAAGTGGCTTCGAAATTACCCATTCAAGCTATGGATAAATGAGTATATATGAATTTTATTGAAAATTCATTTAAGAGAGAGAAAGTAGGAATTATCTCCTCCATTTTCTTTGCCACTTGCCCCCTTATCTTCCTTATATATTAGGCTATCTTCTTTTCCTCTTATTCCTCTCAATTATCCATGATTTAAAGAAAAGCAAATTACGCACCTTAAATTATATAATACTAATATCCATAAGTTAGTGGATATTTCTTTTTCTTTTCTTAATGTGAGTGGGTTCTCCACTCACGTAGATATTTCCATTGCCTTTGCAAGGCACAATGACGTACACACTTGTTGATTTTCAACCAACACAATTTTGGTTGAAGGGAAATCCAATTAATATAATTATTTTTGCATTAAATTGAATTAGGATTTCAATTATGCTTAAATCTTGATTATTTTAATATCAAGATTCTCTCTCCTTCAAAGTGATACAAATGAGATGCCCCTCTCATTTTATTTGCTCTACATTATGCCAAGAAACATTAGGGACTATTTTGAAGTGGTAATTTGCATATTGAACCCTAGGTTTTGGGTAAATTGCATATTATACCAAAACTAGGTTTTAATGAACAAACATTGCTTTATCAACTCTTTCTTGGTACTCAGGCTTTTCCCAAGCCATACCTCTACATAATCTTCATTATCATGATGCTTCAACACATGAGGAACATTTAATCATGTAACATTTGCAAGTTAACCCCTAAACTTGGGTAATATGCGCTTTAGTCCAAAATAAGCAAACATTGCTTCAATATTATTCAAACGAGACCAAAATTGAAACATAGGTTTCTCTTGGGCCTTAATTACTTTTCACAAGATAAAATTAAGGATCTAATTAACTTGCTTAAGCAAAACTCCCAGGGTTAAGGCATAACCCATGTCAGGATGTTACAAATTATAAACCCCTAACAAGGATTTCGTCTCCGAAATCCCAGATAAAGGAAGGCAGATATTTTTCATTCATCATACTATCCAGTCTCCACATAACATTTCATTGTTATGGAGACACCATAAAGCTTTGATCAACACAAAGTTATTCCACACAAGTTTATCATAGAATGGTTCACACGGGACACATACTCCACTGTCCTTTTTATTATTAACTGTGGAATTAATTCTGTGTCAAGTAACACTTTTTCTTAATTTACAGTTTCATGTGACAAATTCTTATTTCTGAGGAGTCTCCCATGCTCCTTATTTAATTCAGCATTTCACTTTCATGATCACAATTATGTTCTGTCACCCTCTTGGGACTATAAGTCTTTTCATACCTCAGTTGTGCCTTCTAATCTGCTTACATAATACTAGGATTCTTTGGTACTTGTACCAACTATCTCATTAGTTGTACATTTTCTCATCATAAAGAGAAGTTATTTATCAATTAAGAATTTATTTTAAAGATATCTTTAATTGTTATGTTTATGCAAATCATAAACCCCTAACATATGATGTTCATATTATTTTATGTATAATTAAACTAATTTCATGGTTGGCCATTCCAAGTAGACAACATAAACCATTTGATATTTTTCATATACCAGAATCTCTTACCTTGGTATCTATCACATGTGTTGAAAACACATCACATATTTATCTTCCTTTCATCTTGGAACATTACTTGTTACATATATCTTCACCTTGGAACCAAAGTCCAAGATAAACTGATACTTTTCTAAGTATCCATCACATGAACATTTTTATCTTATGCACAACAAGTATCTTAAGACTTACTTGATTGCCATGTCCCTGAAAGGAAAGAAAGCAAGGGATCATAATCTTTTTATTATTTCATGAGTTTTCAACTATTCATGAATCATTTACTCTTTGTCTCATCCTAGGTTCCTTGCCCTCTGCATAGGAAAATTTTGTTAGGATGATCACATGACATTATTCCTTTCTTTGTTATTATCTAACATGTTCATGATCATCTTATGATCTCATCACATTTCCCATTTCCTCATTATGGGAAAAGATCTTTATTATACACACAAACTTTATCGAACATGGATCACCTCCCTTGTTCTCATTCTTATCTTATGAGGAGTATACTTTTTACTTCCTCATACACACATACTGATCTGGGATTATTTCAGATTTCTCTTTCTTATTCTTAGGATATGACACATTTTCCCATTCCATATTTCTAATTTCATGATACTCATTGGATTGTCTCTGAATGACTACTTGATCAGAGTAATAAAAAAGATAACAATCTAAGAGTTTCCATACTCACTTTATCATGAATAGTTGTATACCTGGCCAGGGTATATAAATACTGAGATTAAGTAGTATGCACTTTGTATACTATCATATTCCTTCCTTTTCATATTATCAAAAGCATAAGATTTAACATTCCTGGATCTTATCCAGGCATCTCTTCTATACCTCATCTTTTTTTTTATAGAGGTAAGAACAATATGAAACATCTATAATATTACTATACAAAATGTAAGTCCTCATAGGACTAATCAAGGAAATCTCAATCAATTACTTTCTCAATTTAACTCAGGAAACCATAAAAAGACATTAGAATGACATTATTTTGTCTGACCTATCATGATTCATGGATTGTTCATTGCCTTAGGCTGATTCTTTTCATAGAATCTTGCCATTGCTGGTTGCCGACTACACTTTCTATTATTATATATAGATGAACCAGCTTGGGACGCCTGTCTTCGTCCTCGTGTGCTATTACTAGACCACTGCTTATGAGAGTCCTACTGACTCTGCCTCATGGGTTGATTCACCATAACATTTCTGGCTGAGCAATTTCTTGCCAGATGTCCTACCTCTCTACATTGATAACAAGTTATGTTCTCCCACTGAGGCCTAGATGGTTCTTTACCCCTTCTGGGTAGCCCTTGCCTTGGTGCACTAGTCCCTGGTTGTACCGGTGGTACCAAAAACTTCTTCTTTTTGGAACTACTAGGCCTCTGTTCCTGAGTTTGGATAGGCCTTTTCTCAATTCTTCCTTTATATTCCTTTTCTGGACAATTACTTCTGATATGTCCAGGTTTCCTACACCTATGGCAGATCCTAGTTTCAGATTGTATCCTATTCCTTTCATCATTTTCTATTTCTTCAACCAGCTGGTGTTGATTACGTATCCTGTTGATGTCCAAAACATCTTCATTGGGGGCTGGTAATCTAGGTTGTATTGCTAATGCTTGATCCACTATATACATCATGGTTGCCCTAAGTTTCCCAACAGTGATACCTAAAGAAGGATTTCTTATCATAGTTGGATCAGCTTGAGGGTTCTCAGGCAATTGTTCCTCTCTTGCCTGATCCCATGCACCTCTTCTTGGTGCAACATTGCTTCTTTCTGCAACATATTCCTCATGTGACCCAACCATCTTCAAGTTCTTCTTCTCCTATATGAGCAGAAGACACTATCAGATACACTGGAAGACACTAGAACAGACTCTACTACCTTAATCCTATGTCTCTGTAGACTCAGCGAACCTAAAGCTCTGATACCAAACTTGTAACGACCAATAAACAAATCGTTACTGATTAAGCGGAATTAAACATTAGTAGCAGATTGCTGAAAATCACTAAAAATTAAAACCATTTACAAATTGATCCAAACATAGGAAAACTCTTTCATCAAGAACCAATGTATAACATTTACATCCTAGTTCATAAGTACATAACTTGTACCATCTCTTGTTGAAGATTACAAACATCAACTGCCCTATTAACATTATATACAGACAACATAAGAACCTCGAGGCATCAAGCCAAAATCTCAGATCGATTCATTAAAAGTACTAACTACTAACTCTGAGGACCTCAGAATACAGAGACGACACATAGGACTACTATCTATATGACTTGACAGACAATATCTCCACATGAGATATCACTGCTGTCCCTGCTGTTGCTGTCCTTCCTCTGCTGTAGGGATTTCTATTTCTTTGTCTACGTCACCTAAAAATGTTGGATCACACGGGGGGTGAGACAATTTGTAAATTGCCCCAGCGAGAGATATAACTCTCTGCCAAAACATTATTATTGCAGTTTATTAGAATAAAACAGAGCAGAAGGATTTTATATATATTTAACAACAGATAAATCACTATATGAACAGAGTGAAGTAATCTCCTTTCCTAAGGAGAACATTTCATCTAACCATGGTAGAGTCGTAATTCATCCATCTACTTGCACTGAATGTAAAGATATATAAATAACATCTATCAACTAGAGATGCATAAAAGAAATGTAACATCAGCCAATAAATTTCCATATTCAATCCTTAAGCAAACATGCTATATGGCTGATTACATTTTACAATCACACTTATGCCCTGAGGAGATGAGGTATACCGCTCATACTCCAACTGACCATTGCGAAGTCGAAATCGGTACCATACAAGATCAATGGAAGAGACGGCTTCCATGACCTCCCACATCTCGGTCAGTACGAGACCACATGCAGGACATCTTGTGTCTCTGCTACATACCTTTCCAGGGTATATTGGCAACTTCTCTATAGAGCTACAACGGCGGTTGCACTCTCTTCGTAATCGAGAGATTTCATGTTTACCTCCATCGATCTGACATTAATATTATTGGGAGATTCGTGATACATCTATCCCAATCTTTGGGAGATTCGTGATACATCCATCTCGGTACAAATAATAAAGGATCGAGAGGTTTAATGTTTACCTTCCATCAATTCCCTCATTAGGACGTAAGGATATGCTCGCCCATCAACCCCACATATTCAAAAATATGCATTCCGGGTTTTGCCGTGGAGCAACCCATTTCACCATCAGTAAATACTGACACTGATGGGTCTATGGTCAGGGCTCTACATGATATGATTTCACTTGATTAATTAAGTACATTAGCATATTCTTTTAGCATCAGTCAAGTTCTCAAACAAGAATTATTGTGACAAATTCTACAAGAAACATGTAAGCTCCTATCAATTGTTTTACCAGAACTTATAATACATTGGGATCTTAATCCCTTATCTCATCACTTGAAAGTTCACATCTCACAGCAACACCATTATCTTACTTATCAAATATGGGTATTCATACCCTCAGTTCATCACTAATCATTGTTACCACTTGTTAGGTAACTATTGCCTCTATGTCCTCAGACCGAGGTATACATGATACTTGTTACACAAGCATCTCACATGGCTCACAAGGCCCATTAAGTGTCTTGTCACCTTTCACTAGGCAACAACTTACTCATATGGCTCATAAAGTCCATGCACATTTTGTTACTTTTACTAAGCAACAAAAACATTAAGGCACACAAGGCCAATCAACATTTTTATTATATAAATATCATAGCTCAAATCTGGCTATGTTCTTCATTTCATGATATTTTCATGGTTAATACACATGATAACAATCATGATAATTTCACATCACAATGTGCAATACAATAGTAACACCATTATTCCCTTACCATGGTTAGGGTTTACCATCAAATAGGGCTTTTCATCCCTTTACCCAAAAATTAGGGTTAGGGTTTCCCATTTCACATTAATTAGGGTTTCATGTTTATATTATCTATCCAACCCTAATTTATTGTTCCATTCCTCTAGGAGTATTCAATAATATCATAAGTGTTCACTCATGATCATTACTCTCATTATATATCATTAATGATTATCAATTCAAGGTATGAGTTCATCTCTTAACCGTACCATGGTATGTTTATATCATACTCATTATCTTGGCTTAACCCCTTTCTCATAGTATGTTAGTCAACACTTATCAAAGTGCATTGAATTCATTACATCTTTATTGTAACCATTTACATAACACACACTTCTTGTGTTTCTTATCCAGGTATATTGGATTTGGGGTGCATCAAGGTATATCAACCCTGAAATGCTAAATGTGATATCTATCATGTCTTGATGTATCACTTTTCTCATCACTTCCAACTTACTTAAGTTAATCAACTGACCTTGTATTAAGGTATTTCCCTCTTAATACTTTTAACCACTAACCTATCACCTTTATCATGTAGTGCATAGGTCACCCATTAGAATTTCTACAACTATTTTTAGTGATATAGACTTATCTCAAGTTAAGGCATTACATACTATAAGGTTGCCTGTAATCAACCACTTGAGATATTTCATCTCCATAAGGTATTACCCACTATTTCATCATTAGGGTTTTCTCTTACCTTCACCCAATTTTAGGGATAGGGTTTCATATAGCATTACATATCATCACCCTGGTTTAGAGTTTCACATGGCATCACCCTATATTAGGATTACATTATTACCCTAGTTTAGGGTTTATTATTCATCCCAATTAGGGTTTATCATCAAAATACCCTGAATTAGGGTTTCTCATGTCATCACCATTAATTAAGGTTACACTGTTAACCTAGATTAGGGTTTCACTCATAATTGCCCTAAATTAGGGTTTGAATTCATCAATCAACTCAATTAGGGTTTTATAATCTCTTTATCAAGGATCATACCCTAATTGTATATCACATTTATTTTGAATGTGTTAGGCTTGACTGTTTACATGATTATCATTCATGTATGAATCTCTCTCTCATCCTTCCCAGGATGTCATCTACTCAATTCTTGATTAGATTGAGCCTACTTCTTATTCAAATACATGCATTTAGGGTTAGCATGATATATTGAATTATTGCATCATTATGCATCAATGATTAATCCCACTAAGGGTATCAATCATCTAAATACATTAGATGTTCAAATGGTTTGGTCAATTGAACTTTCAGTTACATGAGGTATCCAATTGAATTGACCATTTTGAACCTCAAATGGTTTTGATTACTTAGACCCCAAACGGTCTTGGTTTCTCAGAACTCAAACAGTTTGAAACCGTTTGGGCAAATTGCCCTTGAAATCGAATAAGCAAGAAATGCATTGAAACCTAATGGACTTGGGTCTCCAAACGGTTTGAGACCGTTTGGTCCAAACCCTCTCAAAACCAAATGGACTAAAAAGGTCTTTCAACACTTAAACAATTCAAGGATTCAATCAATGAACCGACTATCAATTGAATCCTTGATTCATTGATCAATTGAACTATTGAATCATCCTTCAATTGGACCATCAATTAGGGTTTTAAACCCAATTGAACTAAGATTTATAATCAAGAAACCTTCAATTAGGGTTTTGAAATCGAGGAACCTTCAATGATTAACATTGTAGAATCGATTCAATTGAAATCAATGAATCATCATCATATGAAATGATCTCAAACGGTCTTGAGACCGTTTGCTCCATCCATCATTGAAATATATGAAATTCGATTAGGGTTTAGATCATTGGATTAATCATCAATTGAGTTATTGATTGTATTTTAATTTGATATCTCTGGATCTTAAATTACTCAGTCATACTCAACCATAGACCTCCAAACGGTCTTGGTTGACCTCCAAACGGTCTTGAGACTATTTGGGTGATCTCCAAACGGTCTTGAGACCGTTTGGGTTAATCAACCCAAAATTTTAAATCAACCAATTGAAATTTCAGCACTTAACCCGATTAGGGTTTGGTAATTTATTAACCTTCATTTGATGAACCCTTTGGAATAAATCAATTAAATGTAATGGGTCATAAACCATCAACACTAACATAAAAACTCAAAACGGTCAACTATGGTCAACCCTTCCAAACGGTTTGAAACCGTTTGGCTTCTAACAATTTGATGAAACTGTTTGATTTCAAACGGTTTTGTTGAAACCGAATGAACATCTTGTTGAAACCGATTGAATAACCAATTTTTGGGAAATGTGTCCAATATGATGTCATCATGATTTACCTTCGTCCATGTAGTTCCTAGTACTTCTGATCTCATGGAATTACCAATATCAACAAGCAATAAATCAAGAAGAAGAAGGAATCAACATAATTGCAAAATTAATGGTTGAATAATAATGTAAATGGGTTCAAGTTATATAACCCACCTCCAATTGAGATTCAAAGCTTCAAGCTCACGTCAACAATTGTGGATGCAAATCCTTTCACTATCCCAAGGCTCGTCCTCAAGCTTTGAGTGAAAAGGAATGGTTAGAATTGAAGATGGAGTGAAGATAAGAAGAAATCAAACATTGATTTATGGTTTCCACCATGGAATCAAGGTGAACGTGGGCCATGGAGCTTACCTACAGGTTGGGAGTCATCCTCCTGTTGATCCTAAGCTCCCTTGGTCGTTTTGAATGCAAGAAGTGAAAGTGTCTTCGAAATTACCCAGTCAAGCTATGGATAAATGAGTATATATGAATTTTATTGAAAATTCATTTAAGAGAGAGAAAGTAGGAATTATCTCCTCCATTTTCCTTGCCACTTGCCCCCTTATCTTCCTTAGATACGAGGCTATATTATTTTCCTCTTATTCCTCTCAATTATCCATGATTTAAAGAAAAGCAAATTAAGCACCTTAAATCATATAATACTAATATCCATAAGTTAGTGGATATTTCTTTTTCTTTTCTTAATGTGAGTGGGTTCTCCACTCACGTAGATATTTCCATTGCCTTTGAAAGGCACAATGACGTCCAAACTTGTTGATTTTCAGCTAACACAATTTTGGTTGAAGGGCAATCCAATTAATATAATTATTTTTGCATTAAATTGAATTAGGGTTTCAATTATGCTTAAATCTTCTTTATTTTAATATCAAAATTCTCTCTCCTTAAAAGTGATACAAATTAGATGCCCCTCTCATTTTATTTTCTCTAAATGATGCCAAGAAACATTAGGGACTATTTTTAAGTGGTAATTTTCATATTGAACCCTAGGTTTTGGGAAAATTGCATATTATACCAAAACTAGGTTTTAATGCACAAACATTGCTTTAGCAGCTCTTTCTTGGTACTCAGGCTTTTCCCAAGCCATACCTCTATATCATCTTCATTCTCATGATTCTGAAACACATGAGGAACATTTAATCATGTAACATTTGCAAGTTAACCCCTCAACTTGGGTAATATGCACTTTAGTCCAAAATAAGCAAACATTGCTTCAATATTATTCAAACGGGACCAAAATTGAAACATAGGTTTCTCTTGGGCCTTAATTACTTTTCACAAGATAAAATTAAGGATCTAATTAAATTTCTTAAGCATAACTCCTAGGTTTAAGGCATAACCCATGTCAGGGATGTTACAGTTTTCTCCAGAATTTGTTTAATTTGCCAGTTGGATACTTCTACTTGTCCCGAGGTTTGAGGGTGATAGGGTGTAGCAACCTTGTGCCTTACCCTATACTTCTTTAATAATGCCTCAAACTAATTTTCTCTAAAATGTGACCCCCATCGCTTATGACAGCATGAGTTACTCCAAAGTGTGGAAAAATGATTTTCTCGAATATTTTGATCACATATTTGGAATTGCAAGTTTGGGTCTGTACAACCTCTACCCATTTTGACACATAATCAATAGCCAATAAAATGTAATAATAACCTTTTTATGAGGGGAAAGGACCCATGTAGTCTATTCCCCAAACATCAAAGATTTCTACTTCCACCTAGTCGGCCATAGACATCTCACTTCTCTTACTGATATTTCCTGTAAGTTGGCATTCCTTGCAAGCCTTGACGAAAGATGTGTCGTCCTTGAATAGGGAGGGCCAGTAAAACCTTGACTAAATCACTTTTATAGTTGTCCTTTCTCCATTGTGATGTCCTCCATACGACGAAGAATGGCATTCTTTTAGGATCAACGAGACTTCCTCCTCTAGTATACACCTTCGATACAAACTTTCAGAACACCTCTTAAACAACGGTGGGTCGTCCCAGTAATAGTTCTTAACATCAGAGAAGAGCTTCTTTTTCTGGTTGTATGTTATGTCCAAAAGAAGCTGACCACAAGCCAGATAGTTATAGATATCTATAAACCATGGTAGACTTGGCTCGTCAGACTGAGCCATCAGCAGGGCTTCATCAGCATAATTGTCGTTCATCGGTAACTGATTCGCCTCATCAAAAACTATTATCTCTCCTTCAAAGTGATGCAAATGAGATGACCCTCTCATTTTATTTTCTCTACATGATGCCAAGAAACATTAGGGACTATTTTGAAGTGGTAATTTTCATATTGAACCCTAGGTTTTGGGTAAATTGCATATTATACCAAAACTAGGTTTTAATGCACAAACATTGCTTTATCAGCTCTTTCTTGGTACTCAGGCTTTTCCCAAGCCATACCTCTGTATCATATTCATTCTCATGATGCTTCAACACATGAGGAACATTTAATCATGTAACATTTGCAAGTTAACCCCTCAACTTGGGTAATATGCACTTTAGTCCAAAATAAGCAAACATTGCTTCAATATTATTCAAACGGGACCAAAATTGAAACATAGGTTTATCTTGGGCCTTAATTACTTTTCACAAGATAAAATTAAGGATATAATTAACTTGATTAAGCAAAACTCCCAGGGTTAAGGAATAACCCAGGTCAGGGATGTTACAGTTTTCTTCAAAATTTGTTTAATTTGCCAATTGGATACTTCTACTTGTCCCGAGGTTTGAGGGTGATAGGGTGTAGCAACCTTGTTCCTTACCCTGTACTTATTTAATAATGCCTCAAACTACTTTTCTCTAAAATGTGACCCCCTATCTCTTATGACAGCGTGAGTTACTCCAAAGTGTGGGAAAATGATTTTCTCGAATAGATTGATCACATATTTGGAATTGCAAGTTTGGGTCTGTAGAACCTCTACCCATTTCGACACATAGTCAATAGCCACTAAAATGTACTAATAACCTTTTTAGGAGGGGAAAGGACCCATTTAGTCTATTCCCCAAACATCAAATATTTCTACTTCCGCCTAGTCGGCCATAGGCATCTCACTTCTCTTACTGATATTTCCTGTAAGTTGGCATTCCTTGCAAGCCTTAACGAAAGATGTTGCATCCTTGAATAGGGAGGGCCAGTAAAACCCTGACTAAAGCACTTTTGCAGCTGTCCTTTCTCCACTGTGATTTCCTCCATATGATGAAGAATGGCATTCTTTTAGGATCAATGAGACTTCCTCCTCTAGTATACACCTTCGATACAAACTTTCAGAACACCTCTTAAACAGTAGTGGGTCATCCCAGTAATAGTTCTTAACATCAGAGAAGAGCTTCTTTTTCTGGTTGTATGTTATGTCAAGTAGAAGCTGGCCACAAGCCAGATAGTTATAGATATCTACAAACCATGGTAGACTTGGCTCGTCAGACTGAGCCAGCAGCAGGGCTTCATCAACATAATTGTCGTTCATCGGTAACTGATTCACCTCATCAAAAACTATTCTCTCTCCTTCAAAGTGAAACAAATGAGATGCCCCTCTCATTTTATTTTCTCTACATGATTCTAAGAAACATTAGGGACTATTTTGAAGTGGTATTTTTCATATTGAACCCTAGGTTTTGGGTAAATTGCATATTATACCAAAACTAGGTTTTAATGCACAAACATTGCTTTATCATCTCTTTCTTGGTACTCAGGCTTTTCCCAAGCCATACCTCTGTATCATCTTCATTCTCATGATGCTTCAACACATGAAGAACATTTAATCATGTAACATTTGCAAGTTAACCCCTCAACTTGGGTAATATGCACTTTAGTCCAAAATAAGCAAACATTGCTTCAATATTATTCAAACGGGACCAAAATTGAAACATAGGTTTCTCTTGGGCCTTAATTACTTTTCACAAGATAAAATTAAGGATCTAATTAACTTGCTTAAGCAAAACTCCCAGGGTTAAGGCATAACCCAGGTCAGGGATGTTACAGTTTTCTCCAGAATTTGTTTGATCTACCAGTTGGATACTTCTACTTGTCCCGAGGTTTGAGGGTGATAGGGTGTAGCAACCTTGTGCCTTTCCCAGTACTTATTTAATAATGCCTCAAACTGCTTTTATCTAAAATGTGACCCCCTATCACTTATAACAACACGAGTTACTCCAAAGTTTGGAAAAATGATTTTCTCGAATAGCTTGATCACATATTTGGAATTTCAAATTTGGGTCTGTACAACCTCTACCCATTTTGACACATAGTCAATAGCCACTAAAATGTACTAATAACCTTTTTTATGAGGGAAAAGGACCCATGTAGTCTATTCCCCAAACATCAAAGATTTCTATTTCCACCTAGTCGGCCATAGGCATCTCACTTCTCTTACTGATATTTCCTGTAAGTTGGCATTCCTTGCAAGCCTTGACGAAAGATGTTACGTCCTTGAATAGGGAGGGCCAGTAAAACCCTGACTAAAGCACTTTAGCAGATGTCCTTTCTCCACTGTGATGTCCTCCATATGACGAAGAATGACATTCTTTTAGGATCAATGAGACTTCCTCCTCTAGTATACACCTTTGATACAAACTTTCAGAACACCTCTTAAACAGTAGTGGGTCGTCCCAGTAATAGTTCTTAACATCAGAGAAGAGCTTCTTTTTCTGGTTGTATGTTATGTCCAAAAGAAGCTGACCACAAGCCAGATAGTTATAGATATCTATAAACCATGGTAGACTTGGCTCGTCAGACTGAGCCATCAGCACGGCTTCATCAGCATAATTGTCGTTCATCGGTAACTGATTCGCCTCATCAAAAACTATTATCTCTCCTTCAAAGTGATGCAAATGAGATGACCCTCTCATTTTATTTTCTCTACATGATGCCAAGATTCATTAGGGACTATTTTGAAGTGGTAATTTTCATATTGAACCCTAGGTTTTGGGTAAATTGCATATTATACCAAAACTAGGTTTTAATGCACAAACATTGCTTTATCAGCTCTTTCTTGGTACTCAGGATTTTACCAAGCCATACCTCTATATCATATTCATTCTCATGATGCTTCAACACATGAGGAACATTTAATCATGTAACATTTGCAAGCTAACCCCTCAACTTGGGTAATATGCACTTTAGTCCAAAATAAGCAAACATTGCTTCAATATTATTCAAACGGGACCAAAATTGAAACATAGGTTTATCTTGGGCCTTAATTACTTTTCACAAGATAAAATTAAGGATATAATTAACTTGATTAAGCAAAACTCCCAGGGTTAAGGAATAACCCAGGTCAGGGATGTTACAGTTTTCTCCAAATTTTGTTTAATTTGCCAATTGGATACTTCTACTTGTCCCGAGGTTTGAGGGTGATAGGGTGTAGCAACCTTGTTCCTTACCCTGTACTTATTTAATAATGCCTCAAACTACTTTTCTCTAAAATGTGACCCCCTATCTCTTATGACAGCGTGAGTTACTCCAAAGTGTGGGAAAATGATTTTCTTGAATAGCTTGATCACATATTTGGAATTGCAAGTTTGGGTCTGTAGAACCTCTACCCATTTTGACACATAGTCAATAGCCACTAAAATGTACTAATAACCTTTTTAGGAGGGGAAAGGACCCATTTAGTCTATTCCCCAAACATCAAATATTTCTACTTCCTCCTAGTCGGCCATAGGCATCTCACTTCTCTTACTGATATTTCCTGTAAGTTGGCATTCCTTGCAAGCCTTAACGAAAGATGTTGCATCCTTGAATAGGGAGGGCCAGTAAAACCCTGACTAAAGCACTTTTGCAGCTGTCCTTTCTCCACTGTGATTTCCTCCATATGATGAAGAATGGCATTCTTTTAGGATCAATGAGACTTCCTCCTCTAGTATACACCTTCGATACAAACTTTCAGAACACCTCTTAAACAGTAGTGGGTCGTCCCAGTAATAGTTCTTAACATCAGAGAAGAGCTTCTTTTTCTGGTTGTATGTTATGTCAAGTAGAAGCTGGCCACAAGCCAGATAGTTATAGATATCTACAAACCATGGTAGACTTGGCTCGTCAGACTGAGCCAGCAGCAGGGCTTCATCAACATAATTGTCGTTCATCGGTAACTGATTCACCTCATCAAAAACTATTCTCTCCTTCAAAGTGAAACAAATGAGATGCCCCTCTCATTTTATTTTCTCTACATGATTCCAAGAAACATTAGGGACTATTTTGAAGTGGTAATTTTCATATTGAACCCTAGGTTTTGGGTAAATTGCATATTATACAAAAACTAGGTTTTAATGCACAAACATTGCTTTATCATCTCTTTCTTGGTACTCAGGCTTTTCCCAAGCCATACCTCTGTATCATCTTCATTCTCATGATGCTTCAACACATGAAGAACATTTAATCATGTAACATTTGCAAGTTAACCCCTCAACTTGGGTAATATGCACTTTAGTCCAAAATAAGCAAACATTGCTTCAATATTATTCAAACGGGACCAAAATTGAAACATAGGTTTCTCTTGGGCCTTAATTACTTTTCACAAGATAAAATTAAGGATCTAATTAACTTGCTTAAGCAAAACTCCCAGGGTTAAGGCATAACCCAGGTCAGGGATGTTACAGTTTTCTCTAGAATTTGTTTGATCTACCAGTTGGATACTTCTACTTGTCCCGAGGTTTGAGGGTGATAGGGTGTAGCATCCTTGTGCCTTTCCCAGTACTTATTTAATAATGCCTCAAACTGCTTTTATCTAAAATGTGACCCCCTATCACTTATAACAACATGAGTTACTCCAAACTGTGGAAAAATGATTTTCTCGAATAGCTTGATCACATATTTGGAATTTCAAATTTGGGTCTGTACAACCTCTACCCATTTTGACACATAGTCAATAGCCACTAAAATGTACTAATAACCTTTTTTATGAGGGAAAAGGACCCATGTAGTCTATTCCCCAAACATCAAAGATTTCTATTTCCACCTAGTCGGCCATAGGCATCTCACTTCTCTTACTGATATTTCCTGTAAGTTGGCATTCCTTGCAAGCCTTGACGAAAGATGTTACGTCCTTGAATAGGGAGGGCCAGTAAAACCCTGACTAAAACACTTTAGCAGATGTCCTTTCTCCACTGTGATTTCCTCCATATGACGAAGAATGACATTCTTTTAGGATCAATGAGACTTCCTCCTCTAGTATACACCTTCGATACAAACTTTTAGAACACCTCTTAAACAGTAGTGGGTCGTCCCAGTAATAGTTCTTAACATCAGAGAAGAGCTTCTTTTTCTGGTTGTATGATATGTCTAGCGGAAGCTGACCACAAGCCAGATAGTTATAGATATCTACAAACCATGGTAGACTTGGCTCGTTAGACTGAGCCATCAGCAGGGCTTCATCAGCATAATTGTCGTTCATCGGTAACTGATTTGCCTCATCAAAAACTATTCTCTCTCCTTCAAAGTGATACAAATGAGATGCCCCTCTCATTTTGTTTGCTCTACATGATGCCAAGAAACATTAGGGACTATTTTGAAGTGGTAATTTGCATATTGAACCCTAGATTTTGGGTAAATTCCATATTATACCAAAACTAGGTTTTAATGCACAAACATTGCTTTCTCAACTCTTTCTTGGTACTCAGGCTTTTCCCAAGTCATACCTTTGTATCATCTTCATTCTCATGATGCTTCAACACATGAGGAACATTTAATCATGTAACATTTACAAGTTAACCCCTCAACTTGGGTAATATGCACTTTAGTCCAAAATAAGCAAACATTGCTTCAATATTATTCAAACGGGACCAAAATTGAAACATAGGTTTCTCTTGGGCCTTAATTACTTGTCACAAGATACAATTAAGGATCTAATTAACTTGCTTAAGTAAAACTCCCAGGGTTAAGGCATAACCTAGGCCAAGGATGTTATAATTTTCTCCAGAATTTGTTTAATCTGCTAGTTGGATACTTCTACTTGTCCCGAGGTTTGAGGGTGATAGGGTGTAGCAACCTTGTGCCTTACCCTGTACTTATTTAATAATGCCTCAAACTACTTTTCTCTAAAATGTGACCCCCTATCGCTTATAATAGCGCGAGTTACTCCAAAGTGTGGAAAAATGATTTTCTCAAATAGCTTGATCACATATTTGGAATTGCAAGTTTGGGTCTGTACAACCTCTACCCATTTTGACACATAGTCAATAGCCACTAAAATGTACTAATAACCTTTTTATGAGGGGAAAGGACCCATTTAGTCTATTCCCCAAACATCAAATATTTCTACTTCCACCTAGTCGGCCATAGGCATCTCACTTCTCTTACTGATATTTCCTGTAAGTTGGCATTCCTTGCAAGCCTTGACGAAAGATGTTGCGTCCTTGAATAGGGAGGGCCAGTAAAACCCTAACTAAAGCACTTTTGCAGCTATCCTTTCTCCACTGTGATGTCCTCCATACGACGAAGAATGGCATTCTTTTAGGATCAATGAGACTTCCTCCTCTAGTATACACCTTCGATACAAACTTTCAGAACACCTCTTAAACAGTAGTGGGTTGTCCCAGTAATAGTTCTTAACATCAGAGAAGAGCTTCTTTTTCTGGTTGTATGTTATGTCTAGCGGAAACTGGCCACAAGCCAGATAGTTATAGATATCTACAAACCATGGTAGACTTGGCTCGTTAGACTGAGCCATCAACAGGGCTTCATCAACATAATTTTCGTTCATTGGTAACTGATTTGCCTCATCAAAAACTATTCTAGACAAGTGGTCTATGACCACATTTTCTTTTCCTTTTTATCAATGATTTCATGATCAAATTATTGTAACAACAGGACTCACCTTAGTAGTATTGGCTTTGTGTCCTTCTTTTGCATGAGATAGTGTATAGCCCCATGGTCAGTGTAACGTCTGTCTTGCGAAAACAAGATTAACTAATGCGGAAGCGTTCACTAAGCAGCAGATTACCAAAAATCACTAAAAAATAAAACCTTTTTGCCAAGAGGTCCATCAAATGAAAACTTTCTCACATAGAACAAAAGTAACATATTTACATTCTATTTTTCAAAAGTACATAACTTGTATGATCTCTTCCTGTAAATTACAAGCATTAATTATCCTGTCAAGCTAAACACAGGTAATATAAAATCTTGAGGCACTGAGCCAAAATCTCGAAAGCACTAACTACTACTCTGAGGACCTGAGAGTACAAAGATGACACATATGACTCTAACTACATCTATACAAGGCATAACAGCCAGTATCTCCACCTGAGACTTCACTGCTGTCCCTGCTGCTGTCCTTCTCCTACTGAAGGATTCCTGTCTTCTCTTCTGCTTCCACCTAAAAATGTAGTTCCCACGGGGTGAGACAATTGTAAATTTCCCCAGTGAGAGATATAACTCTTCGCCAGTAACATTATTATTGCAGCTTAAGAAGATAAATATGCACAAAGGAATCATATTTATTTGGCAGCAGCTAATTCAATGTCTAACAGATTAGAATATTATTCTTATCTAAAACATTGCAGCTATAACTTGAAAGAGCCACATGTCACTTATTCATTAAGGAATATGAAGAACATGTATAACATTTATTCACTACAACATCATTATCACATCATTAACTATTTTTAGGCTTAGATCATTTATCTACTACCTGGCATTATCATTGTGGAGTCATGGCCTGTAGCCATACTCTTTTCACAAAGTGTTGGGATCTTAATCCCTCAACTCATCAAGTACATTTCCTCTTCTTAACAAGTTCATCATCATGATTATAGCATATGGGTATTTGAACCCATAACTCACCATAGGATACTTTTACCACTTGTTAGGTAACTTTTTACCTTCAGATCATCTGACCAAAGACATCATAATTCTTGCTATATAATGTATTTTACATAGTACACAAAGCTCATTGATTATTACTACACAAAGCATATGAAGGCTTATAAAGCCTATAAAACATTCTCAATAAACAAGCATCATAGACCATACCTGGCTATGCTTCTCATCTCATCATCCCTGCATGATTAGTATTCATGGTAACAGTTATAATGCTTTCATATCAGTATCATACAACACTAAGTAGTATCATCCCTTTTTAGGGTTCATGATTTCTCTTTCATATCAGTACCATACAACACTAAGTAATACCACTGTTCCCTCTTTAGGGTTCATGGTTTCTCTTTTATATCATAACCCTTCATTAGGGTGTTCCATAAATAACCACTTGGGTTCTTAAGATCATATTATTAATGATCAGCCCTATTCCATTGCTTCTCAAAGCTGGAAACCAAAAATAGATATCATAAGTATTCAAACATACTTATATATCCTCATCACTCATCATTGAATGTATTATCAACACCAAGTATGAGTTTCTCTCTCATCTTTATCAGAATATGATTGTATCATAGTCTATTGATTTGGATTAACCTTTTCATAAGGCATGTTAGCCTACACTTAACAAAGTGCATTACATTTCAATGTAACAATTGTCATAACACATTTCATGTGTCATCTATTCCAATTATAATGAACTTATAACACATCATGGTATATCAGAATTGGGGTGTTGGATGTGATATCTATCATGCCTTGATGTATCACTTCCCTCAACACCCTCTTCTTGCTTGAGTTTATTCACTTAGCTTGTATTAGGGTATCACTCATCCTAATACCTATGCACTAGATCATCACATTCATTATGCAATGTATTGGTCATGATTCATCTATTTTAGAATACACAACCATTGCCAAAGATATGGACTCACCTTTGAGTCAGGGACTATTCATATAAGGATATCCATAATCAACCCCTCTAGGTATTTCATTTGTCAATACATTAATCACTACTCTATCAATAGGAATAGGATTCCATAATTTTTATTTGAGGTTGACTTAGCATCTCACAAACATATATAGATTTCACCTAGAATCACTCTTCATTAGAGTTTCATATAAAATCCTTCTATATCAGGGTTTCACCTAGTATTATGTGAAATTAAGACTTCACAACACATCACCCAATGTTAAGGCTTCACATTAGTATTAATGGCACTTCTCTATATTAGGGTTTCATATACCTTTATCCCATTTTAGGGATTAGGGTTTACCATTCACATTCAAGTGGGGTTTCTCTTTCTTCATACCCAAATTAGGGTTAGGATATACATTTCCCATTAAATTAGGGTCTCTTACATTGTGACACTAAGTTAGGCTTACATCATCACCCTAGATTATGGTTTCACTGATCTTTTCCCTTAAATTAGGGTTTCACATAACCTTGCTCTAATTTAGGATCAAGGTACATAAATCTTTTCAATGAAGATTTTATGATCTCATAATATGGATCAAACCCTGATTACACATTTATTCACTATGAGAGAAATAGGGCTTAGTAAGTAAGCAATCAACTCTCCCATTCACTCTCCCTCTCATTCTCTCTAGAATGTTAACTATTCCAAGATTAATCAAGGTCAACTCTTTACTTGAGTACACAAAGTTAGGGTTAACCTTTATAATCATCATGGGTCTACATCATTAATAATCACATAGTTAATTGACTTTTGATCATATTAGATGTACAAATGGTCTAATCAATTAAACCATCAATTATATAAGGAATTCAAAAGAATTGACCAATTAAACTTTCAATTCCATAAAGTGATCGATTAAGTTAACCATTGAAATCTTCAATTGCATTAAGTATCCAAATGGGTTCAACATATTGGACCTTCAATTGAATGAGATACTCAAATGGATTAACCATGTTGATCTTCACAATATTAATTACTTAGACCCTCAATGATCTTATTTCTCATAAATCAATTGATTGAAAACCATTTGAACAAGTTATACTTGAAACTAGTTGGACAAGGTAGGTATTGAAACCGTTTGCACTTTGGGTCTCCAAATGGTTTGAGATTGTTTGGTCCCAAACGGTCTTGAGACCGTTTGGTCCAAACCTTCTCAAAACCGCATGGACCAAAAAGGCACTTCAACACTCAATCGACTCAATGTTTCAACCCATGGACGAATTACAAATTGAACCACTAAAGTATTCATAAATTGGACCAATGAATCACCATTCAATTAGACCTACAATTTAGGGTTTCGAACCCAATTTAACTAGGTTTGATAATCAAGAAACCATCACTTAGGGTTTGAAATCGAGGATCCATCAATGGTTGACATTGTGGAACCAAATCAATTGAAATCAATAAACTATCATCATCACATGATATGACATGACCTCAAACGGTCTTGGATGACCACCAAACAGTCTTGAGATCGTTTGGTTGATCTCCAAATGGTCTTGAGACCGTTTTCCCATTCCATCATCAAAATCCATGACACCCAATTAGGGTTTTGGACCATTGGATTGATTATCAAATCAACACTTGGTTGCAAATCAATTTGGTACCTTTGGACCTTCAAACACTTATCCATACTTAACCCTAGACCTCCAAACGGTCTTGGATGACCCCCAAACGGTCTTGAGACCGTTTGGGTGATCCCCAAATGGTTTTGAAACCATTTGGGTCAATCAACCCAAAGCATCATCTCAATCAATTGGAAATTCAGCACTTAGCCGATTAGGGTTTATACCATGTGTTTGAATCTTCAAATACCTAACCATACTCAACCCTAGACCTCCAAACGGTCTTGGTTAACCTCCAAACGGTCTTGAGACCGTTTGGGTGATTCCCAAACAGTTTTGAAACCGTTTGGGTCAATCAACCCAAGTTTCAAACTCAATCACTTATGAAATCAGCATTCAACCCGATTAGGGTTTAGGTGATTGATGAAATTTCAACTCATGAACCAATTGGAGTTAATCAATAATAATTGATGGGTCATTAACCTAGATCATTATGAACAAGTCCCCAAATGGTAAACCCTGGTCAACATCACCAAACGGTCTTAAACCGTTTGCTTCTATGCGGTTTAGTGAAACTGTTTCATTCCAAACGATTTGAAACCGTTTGCTCCCAAAACACAAACCGTTTGGACATTTGATTGAAACTGTTTGGTATAGATATTTGGGGAGGTGTGTGATTATGATGATTTCATCATCATCAAGCTCTAGAACCACGAAACATGCTGTGATTTCCATGGAAATTGCATCAATCAACCAAATCATTAATTGTAAATAGAGAAATGATCATTATTTGTTGGGGAATTGAATGCAATAACAAAGTTAAGGTTTCAAGTTATAAAACCCGCCTCCAATTGAGATCCAAAGCTCCAAGATCATGACAACAATGGTAGATGCAACTCCTTTCACTATTCCAAGGATCGTCCTCAAGATTTGAGTGAAAAGAATTGGTTAGAATTGAAGAGGGGATCAAGTTATGAAGAATTTATGCATTGATTTTCGATTTTCACCATGGATTCAAGGTGAAAGGAGGTCAAGAACCTTAACAACAGGTTGGGGGTCGTCCTCCTGATCCTACACAGATCCTTGGTCGTTTTCCAAGCAAGGGGAAAGAAAAGAATCCGAAAAAGCCTTTGTTTTGGCTTGGAAAAGCTACTTTTATAAGAAAATTGACGAGAGAGAAAATTCTTTATAAAAGTCTTTTAATTCCAAAATTGTTGCCACCAATTCCCCCTTGGTTTCTTGCATGAAAGGTAATATCTATCCCGACCGAGTTCCCTTCCATTATCCATGAATTAAGGGAAAAGAAATTAAGCACCTTAACCCTTATAATAAGAATATCCATATTTGAGTGGAAATTCTTTTTCTTATTATAATGGTGCGTGGAATTTCACCTCCTTAGGATATGCTCGTGCCTTTGAAAGGCTTTAAGCTCATCCACACACACATGAATTCAACCATTTAAATTTTGGTTGAAATCCCTTTAATTAATACATTCATTTTTTTGCCCTAAATTGAATTAGGGTTTCACTTAGGATTAAATCATGATTATTTTAATATCAAGATTCTCTCTCCTCCAACTTAATTCAAATGAGGTGCCCCTCTAATTTTCTTTGCTCTACATGATGCCAATAAACATTAGGGACCTTATTGAAGTGGTAATTTGCATGTGGAACCCTAGGTTTTGGGTAAATTGCACATTACACCAAAACTAGGTTTTAATGCACAAGGATTGCTTTACAAGCTTGTGAAAATCATACCACTACATCATCTTCATTCTTATGATGTATCAACATTAGAGGAACATCTTATCATGCAACATTTGCAAATTAACCCCTCAACTTAGGTAATTTGCACTTTAGTCCAAAATAAGCAAACCTTGCTTCAACATTGTTCAAACAAGACCAAAATTGAAACATAAGTTTCTCATGAGCCCTAATTACTTTTCCCAAGATAAGATTAAGCATCTACTCAACCTTATTAGGCAAAACATGTAGGGTTAACACATAACCCATGTCAGGGATGTTACATTCAGTATAAACCTTAACCTTGGCTCCTATAAGGTATGATCAAAATTTATCAAATGTGAAAACAATTGCTAACATCTCCTTCTCAGTAGTAGTGTAGTTCACTTGGGCTTCATCCAACGTACGACTGGCATAACATATGACATGGTGCTTCTGGTCTTTCTTCTTCCCTAGGACTGCACCTATGGCATAGTCACTTGCGTCGCACATTATTTCAAAAGGTAGCTCCCAGTCTGGAGCTTGAAAGATCGGTGCAGAGGTTAAAGCCTCTTTTAGGGTCTCGAAGGCTTTTGAACACTCGTCATTGAACTTGAACACCGCATCCTTAATCAACAAATTTGAAAGGGGCTTTGATATCTTCGAGAAGTCCTTAATGAACCTCCTATAATATCTAGCATGACCTAGGAAACTTCTTACTCCTATCATGGATTTTGGTGGCGGGAGTTTGGAGATGGCTTCGATCTTGCTAAGGTCCACCTCGATGCCCTTCTTGGAGACGTTATGTCCTAGGACAATGCCACTTTGAACCATAAAGTGGCACTTCTCCCAGTTTAGGACCAAATGTTTCTCTTCGCATCTTTGTAGAACCAGGGACAAATTCCTTAGGCAAGCATCAAAATCTTTTCCATAAATAGAGAAGTCATCCATAAACACTTCAACTATATCTTCTAAGAAGTTAGAAAACATGGAAATCATGCAATGCTGGAAGGTTGCAGGAGCATTGCATAAGCCGAAGGGCATTCTTCCGAAGGCGTGTGTGCCATAGATGCATGTAAATGTCATTTTCTCCTGATCGTCTGGGTGTATCGGGACTTGATAAAATTCAAAATATCCATCTAAGAAGTAGAAGTAATCATGGTGGGCAAGTCTTTTGAGAACTTGATCAATAAATGGTAAGGGAAAATGGTCTTTCTTCGTGGCCGAATTTAACTTTCTATAATCAATACACATTCTCCAGCCTGTGACAGTTCTGGTGGTGACTTCATCACCATTATCTCCCTTCACCAACATCATTCCACCCTTCTTAGGTACTACGTGGATGGGGCTCACCCAATTACTGTCACTTATTGGGTATATGATTCCTACATCATGTAGCTTCAATATCTCCTTCTTGACTACTTCCTTTAACATTTGGTTCAATTTCCTTTGAGGTTGCACCAACAGTCTTGCCAATTCCTCTAAGTTTATATTGTGCATGCACAGGGCTAGATTCAGTCCCTTGATATCCTCAACAGAATATCCAATAGCTCTTTTATGCTCTCTCAACTCTTCCAGGAGTCTTTCCCATTGTTCTTCTGTGAGGTTAGCATTGATGATGATGGGATACCTTCTTTCCTTGTCCAGGAACTCATACTTAAGCCCTTCTAGTTGTGGCTTTAGTTTTGGCCTTGGCTTCAGAGCTTCTAACTCTTCATTTAACTATTCCAAAGAAGCGTACTTCACTGTCTCTATCACTTCTTCATCATCACTGAGACTTTCTTCACCTTGGTTAAGATAATCTAGTATCTCAACCACTTCTAGGTCTTCTATCAAAGGATTTGGGTTGTTTAAGGCCCTCATAAGTGGGTCCAAAATGGCTTTCTCTTCTTGAATTGCTTCACAATACTGGTTATAGTTGTCCATTAAGTAGACTGACTCGGAAAGAGATGGCCCCTTCATAGCATTCTTCACTTTGAAGTCAATGTGGTCACTTCCGACTCAGAGGGTTATGATGCCTTCTGCGACATCTATCAAGGCTCTTCCAGTAGCTAGAAAAGGTTGTCCAAAGATTATTAGACACTTCAGGTCCTCCACAATATCTATCACAACAATATCATAAGGTATGAAGAACCGTCCCACACGGATCAAGACGTCTTCCACTATACCCACTGGTCTCTTGAAAGTTTGATCAGCTAGTTCTATCCGCATACTTGTTTTACCATATCGGTCAATCCCAATCTTTGTGCTAAACTCAGGGGCATCAGGCTTATGCTGGCTCCCAAATCTGCCAGTCCCTTCCTTTTGACGTGGTCGCCAATGCAAAAAGGGATGTTAAAAGCCACTGGGTCTTTCTTCTTGGTAGGCAGTTTAGCCTGAACAAACACACTGGACATGTTTTCCAGGTGTACCATTTCGACGTGGTTTCATTTCCTTCTCTTTGTGAGTCCTTAAAAAACTTAGTGTATGTCGACATTTCCTCCAAAGCATCCAGAAACGGGACATCTATATGTAGTTTCCTTACTGCCTCCATGAACTTTTCATATCTTTTCTTTAGGTGGGCCTTGATAATCATGTATGGAAATGGGATCCTTGGTGCATATTGGCTTTTCTTTATAAATATTTCTTCAACAGGAACTGGATCCCTAGCTCCTCCACTTTTCTCATGGCTTTCTTCAATAGGCCTCTCCCTGTCAACAAACTTTTCAGAAGAAACTTCCTTGTCATGTTGGGGTTCCTCAACCTTTTCTTCCTCTTTGTCGTTTCCCATTACAGAATTGATCAACATCCTACTTGATCAGGGGGTATCCATTTTTGCAGTCTCTGTGTTTGACGAGATATTTCCCGAGGGATTCTTCACTAACTCAGCCAATTATGTGAGCTGTTGGTCGATCTGGTGTTGATGCATTTGCATATCTGCTATCTATACTTGCATAGTTGTTAGGACTCTAGAATTGGCAAGGGAACTTTGCGCCAGTTGGTTGTTCATAGTAGATTGCCTCTTAGCAAAATCGAACAATTGAGTTACCAAGTCTGGCTGGATGTTATATTTTCCTTACCCTTATCCTTGACCTTGACCTTGACTCGTTCCTTGGCTTGGTCCTGCCCCTTGGTGAGTTTGGTTCCTGCCTTACACTGAGTAGTTATTCTTGTTCGTCTGGTAATTGGTTATTCGAGTATACGACACTTGTCCACTCCTCTTCTCGAATCCTGGTGGTGGCTTTTGCAAATTCCCCATTTGATGTGAATTCTCGATTGCATCCTTGTTTCCATAGCTGAAACCAGGGTGACCTGGCCTCTTGAAGTTGGCATAGGAAACATTCTACATAGACTCTTATTCTCTTTCACTATCTTCACTCTCTTCGGGTCTGGTGTAGATGTAGTTATCGACTTTGTGTCCTCCTTCATCACAGGTGACACACTTCATCACCTTTTCGGTGTACTTCTTTCCCTTGTCCCCAGTATCTTTCAGTTGTTTGACATCAGTTGCTATTTTCTGGATTTGGGCGGTTATATTTTCTAAAGCCTTGGCTTCCATGGATGGTCCTTCAGATTCTATATTCTTTAATGTGCCTCTATCATTCCTATCATAGTCTACTCCTGCTTGAAGCACAACCATGTTTTCTATAATCTCCATAGTCATGCTTGGCTTTTTCCCCAAGAAGTCACTAACTGCGGCAACATTCAGAGAAGTCCTCTCCGTATGAGTCAGCCCATTATAGAAGGTGGTCACCAGGAATCCCTTATGGTAGTTATGATGGGGGAAATCCCTCAAGTATTCTTGGTAACTCTCCCATGCCTCGTGCATGTTTTCTCCTGGCTTTTGTGCAAAAGATGTAATTTCTACATTTAGAGATGGTCCTCTCAGTAGGATAAAACTTAGTGACAAAGGCATCTGCCAGGGGTCTCCATCCATCTATAGACTGGTGGAGAAGATTTAGATACCAAGAGAGAGCCTTATCCTCCAAGGAGAAGTTGGAACCCTTGCAATAAATCACTTCTTGTGGGACACCCCTCATCTTAATGGTGTCACAAATGTTCTTGAAAGCATCAAGGTGGTAGTACAGATTCTCCCTTGAGTTCCCTTAGAAAGGTTTGTTATGGATCATAGATATGACAACTAGTTTTAGATCGAAGTTTGCTGCGTTGAAATTTGGTACAGTGATAAGACATCTTGACTCGTTGGCCCTCGTTGCTGCCAGCTCATGAAGGGTCTTCCCTTCCTCATCATCCTGGCTATCACTGTCCCTACGGTTGTGATTCCTCTCATCTTCATGGCTATGGTTGTTATTGTTTCTTCTATGCTTGCGGCGATGATGATGTTCCTCGTAGTGACGATCATCTTCACGACGATCATCATCTTGTTGCTCTTCGTGTTCTTCCTCATGTTCTTCATATTGATGACCGTCATTGTAACGACCATCTCTATCTTCATCTGTGCCTGGTGGAGGTGGGTGGTTCTCATTCCTTGCGTTCCACTCATCTCCTGAAAGGGTAACGTTCACGCGAGGCTGAATGACAAAAAGGAGTAAATTTGAACAAGTTGCTTCTTCCTGGGTGCCTGAATAGATCATACAGTCAAGTTAGCAAACTGGACGTGTCAAAACAAACTATTTTATACAAACTCATGGTAGCAAGCATAAAGTAACCGTGCTGTCAATCTTATTGCTAAGCTTGAGGCACAAGAGTATAGTAAGTGGACTCGGGTTCTTAACAGTGCCGTTTTGCCTTATCCCTGGCAACAGCGCCAAAAAGTTGACCGGCCTAAATCGCATGTCCAAAAGGAGTGGATTCAGAGTATTCAAACTTTTAAAGAGATAACCTAACTCTCAGGCCCCCGCAACGATAAATAGGGTCCGGTGTAGCGATCGAGGTTGAACACAGGGACAAGGTTGGCAGTGCTAAGCACACAAAATCTAACACTCATATACTCCAGCCGAAGAGGGTGTATAAAAGGTGTTCCCAAGGAATGGTAGCACACAAACTAAAGTAGTTCAAAAGAAACAAGAACAACAAGAACAAAAGGAACAAAAGAAATAAGATGAAACAAGAATATGGGAGGAAACCTGGGTTGGGGTTCACCTACTAAAGTATCTCACCAACATGCAACATCATCTCTCTCTCTCTCTCTCTCTTACCAAGATTACAAGAAACCACCAAAAGTGTCTATTCCACTCTTTATCAAGATGAGGATAGATCTAAGTCAAAGGGTAGTCTCTCCCTCGAGATGACCATACGTAAACCTCGTAACAGAACATATGGTTTTACAGCCTTAGCATTCCAACACCCTCGTGCATTCATACTACTCCATGACACGTGATAAAAGTGATATTACTCTCTCGAGATATCAACAATCAAACATCACAATATTAAGCATACAAGTGAAGAATTAAAATAGATGCATGGAGATAATCTTGATAAGAATATGTATATTTAACAGAAAGAGATGATATACATGTTGGGAGAGCCTTAGTGGCTACTCCCAACCCAAGTTAAGGTGTTTAGCCACTCATGCTTGTGGACAGCATAACGACATTAGAAAAAGATAGATCCATGGAGACCCACGAAGAGAGGAGGGGAGTACAGTGAGATGAAAATGATAGATCTAAAGAGAAGAGACGTGATACAACACATTACTTCTTCAAATCTGGATCTAACACATGGATGGCACAGATGGTCTTCTTCTCTTGAAGAAGGAGTCTTTAGTCTTCTCTCTCCTCAACTTCTACCTTTGGAGATCCAAGACTGATGGATGGGATGGTTTGGGATGAATCTAGAATGCAACAACCCTTCATGGTCATCGGGATCCGATCTATGATCTGATGATTTGACAAGACAGGTGGGTGTGCTATTTATAGGCACATTCCACTAACTTAGCCCTGGACCGTAGTCGCGGTCTTAGTTAAGTGAGGGGTGAGACCGTGGTCGTAGTCTGCTCTTTATTCATCTTTCACGGCGGTTGAGCTTAGTCACGGCCTAGTGACGACCCCGATCGAGGTCTGCTTGTACATTGCATCCGGGTAGTCGAGGTCAAGGTTTTCCCACTCGATCACGGTTTTCAAGAACTCCTCAGTGACCGCGGTTTCCAAGCTGATCGCGGTCCTTCTCGATCACGGTCCTTCTCGATCACGGTCTGTGTCCATATCACGACCTGTGGTCTATCTTTGGGGCGCATGTTCCGATCACGACCATCCTTGAGGTCGCGGTTGAGTGATGATCGTGGTCTGTAAACTAGCCACGATCCATCCTTGATGCATGATAATGTCTATCTCTAGAGAATTCTGAAACCGCGATTGCGGTTGAGATATAAGTGGACCACGGTCGCGGTTGAGGGAAATGAGGGTTGCGGTCGCGGTCTAGGGCCATGACCTGGGTTGTGAATATACCTAAAAACATGTAAGTGAGGCTTTAGTCAAAAAGGTAGAAAAATTATGTGAAAAGATAACAAAAGATATACTAAAAGTGTTATAAAATATACACAGATAGTATGTAAAATAGAGTGTTATCAATCTCGGAGAAGGTGGTGTTGGGTTTTATGGCCTCGGAGTAGGCAACAAAAACAAAAAATTTACTGGCCATTAACCCATAAAAGGAGATCGCACCAATGACTATGTAATGGGAAGGATAGTTTTAGCGAGACATACCTGGTCCTGGGGCTTGCCCAGTGACAATTCTTTACAGCCATGTGCGGTCTTCAACGCCATGTCTTAGACGGTGTCTATGCAGCTCCTGGTCTTCACCATAGACTCTGGCCTCCACTACAAACTGTAGCTGACATGTCCTCCTGAGCGGAAGACATCTCCTGCCTATGTAGATAGTATACATGGACCACCTAAAAATCCTATCGTTCTAGAAGAACCGATAGGAAGGAGATGACCCTCCTGTTGGTGTACTAGCACCAACCTTCTCTCCCAAACTCAAACTACTTTTCTACAGTTGTCTTTCCCTCGCTATGACTCCCTAGTCAGATAGCACTTGCTTGGGCTCTCTCAGTTACCAAAAACATAGAGGAGAACAACTTTGCAAAACAACCAATGTTCTGAGTTGTGTGTTCTAATAAGCCCCCAGTACCCTCTATTTATAATAGTGGGTAGGGTCAGAGTTCCCAGTCTGTTCAGGAGTAGAAGGATCCGGAAATTCCACGAATAATTTGTACTGTAGAAGGAGAACCGATCATTTCACTAGTGAAACAATCGGTTGGGAGTGTGAGCCGATCGGTTCACCTAGTGAACCAGTCATTTCACTTTCCAGACTTTCCTGTAATTGACTTTCCTCAATCATTTCCAATTAATGCAAAGATTAATCCTTATTCCAATCGAATTGAACAAGTGAAACGTGAAAGTTTTCCTCCAACTGGGAAAATCCTGATTTCCTCGATTGGTAGGATTGTGAGCTGCACGATTCACCAAGTGAACCATTCGGTTGGCTCACACTGACCGATTGGCTAACCTGGGTAAACCAAGTGGTTGGCAGTCCTTAAATTGCTAATGTAGTCTCCAATCGACCTAACACTCTAACCAGCTAGTTCAACACTTGAACTTGATCGTTCCGAGTCCAGTCAATAATTTGTATGTTTAATTGAGTACCTAAACACCTTTAGTCTCAATCTAAATATCATTCATGGACAATATCCTCTTCCAGGGGTATCCTATGTGTGTGACCCTAAAGGTTCCAATTTACGTTGGTAGTGAATGTTCATAACAACTTATGACATCACAAGCAATGAGAGGAATCTAGTAACTCATCATTGCTACCCAAGTAACTCAGAAAGGTGGAGAATAACTTCAACCTACAATCTGTGATTAGTGTTACTGTGATCATATAGTTCCTTTGTCACTGACATCCAGATTGAACTCGAGGCATGGAACACCATCCTCTTCAACATTCAATCCATGTTCCTTGACCTAGAGTAGACTGTCTGAGATGCATGTGAATTCACATATCATATATATTGAATCACATGAGTATGGCCATACAATTCTCAGTCTCGCTTATCAAGGGGCCCTAGATATCATACTCCTTACAGGAGGGACAAATCCCATATCTATCACTCACAATCTATCCACATGTGTCAAAGTCACCCAACCATCACCTTTATAACAACCCATGTTTCAGGACTATGTTTGATGATGTCAAAGTGTACCCAATCACATGTGATGAGTGCAGTGATTTCAAGTCTAAGAACCACAATCACCACCATCACTATGAGAGATGATTCTGACTACCATTCCATGGTATCCATGTATCACTCTCACGGTGGGTCTGTCTGATATACTATTCTCTAACATATATCTGTGTGATTGACTTGATATCATATTATGACTAATGAGACTTTGTCATCAGTCAACACACACTCTAATCTTATGAATTACTATTGTCTATTTTTCTTCCACAGTAATATCTGACTAGGGACATAACAAGAATGTATGTACTCTTATCATAAATATGGTATCGTCGTTCAAGTCACGTACTTGAAAGCATATGTCATCGAGTCACATCATTCTTTAGACATCTATCATGTATGTGTCATCATCCCTTGACTGAGACAAACATAATAGATGAAACTACCTTTATCATTATCAAATCAAGTATCATATACCTCATTGCAATCATCATATGATTAGCTCTTTGGGCATACTATACCAACAGACTCCCACTTGTACTTATTGACAATCACCCATGAATCATATTCCAAGTGATCTTAACATGTCCATCATGTTTCTTCTTCACAAGTGCTTTTATAGAGGGTAAGCAACATTTGCTTCAAGTTAGTATATTACATGTTTCACATCCCCTCACTGTACGACAACTCGTATGAGATGGAATTGCTGTAGTATGCTATCTAAAATTCCTTTTCCTAACCAGTAGCTCCATTGTTGTCATGGTATTACTACTGAGTCACCAATGGTTAGAACCTCATAATTCCATCCATATGAACTTATAGATCCATACAGTGTCCTTTATAGTGTTTGTAACACTAAGGTACTCAACTTCTTATTGTAGAATTAATCAATTATTTTATGTTGGAACATTTCCAACTAACAATTCTTATTCTAAGGTCAAACAAAATTATGTCATTTCGAAAGCTTGCATCAGTGTAACTCTTTACACCCAACTCTTCCTTATTACCATAACTAAAGAACTAATCCTTTTATTACTTCAAAAAGTACACAAAGATGTCCTTCATGGTATTCCAGTAACTCTTACTGGAGTTCAATAGATATCCATTCGTCATGTCCAATACATACAAGATAACTAGATATTTATATCATCTTGTCATACAAGATGATGATTTCATATCTTCTTGACATGTCCAATACATATAAGATGATGAGTTTGTATATTCCTGTCATGTCCAATACATACAAGATAATTAGTTCATATTTTCTTGTCATGTCCAATACATACAAGATAACAAGATGAGTTCATACGTGATATATCCAATTGCAAATGCATATGTCATCTATCCATGTGTTCCATTCTTCATAAGAATCGGGACACTTAGCCCTTGAGAGACTAACTCCATGGAACAAAGACAAGTTTTCTCTCATCATGCTGAACCCTTTCAGCATCTTTCCGATGTATGTTCTCCTTCTTAGGTCAAGAAGCCCTCTTGATCTGTCTCTATAGATCTTGATTCCTATCACATAGGATGCTTCTTTTAGAATGCACTTTGTTTCTAGATTTTGTAGTATTAAGGATGATACTCCCCATCAATGTTTGTAATATATATATATATATATATATATATATATATATATATATATATATATATATATATATATATATATATATATGCTCCCACTAAATTCTTGTAATCACACATTACATCTTCATTCTGACTCAAGTCGAACTCTTTGACTATCTTGTCAAATTGAAGATCCGATTATGAGGTGCTTGCTTCCATCCAAAGATTTGATCTATGTAGCTTTATAAACTTTATTTGCATAATTGGATTTATAAAACTTTTGGGCTATGTCATGTACACATCCTGCACAATATTCCATTTAAGGAATGTGGTTTTAACATCCATATGCCAAATCTCATAGTCATATTAAGCTACAATGGCAAACATTATCCAGATGGATTTATCCATGGTAACTGCTGAAAAGATTTCACCATGTTCAACACCTTGAACTTGTTAGAAACTCTTTTCAACCAACTTACCCTCCATGTCAGTCTTCTTCTGGAAGACTCAAAAGTACCCTATGGGTTTTACCCCTTCAGGTGTATCAACCAAGGTCATACTTTTTTGATGTACATGAAGTCCATCTTGGATTTCATGGCTTCAAGCCATATCTCAATTTCTGGTTCTCATCAGCTTCTAGGTAGACTATTGACTCATCATATGATAAACTCACTGCCTTCCTATCTATAAGATATCATATATCATTCAAGCTCTAGGCGTGTTCTACCAGAACCATGAGTTTTGTGTGCTACTTATGGAACTTTGAGATTCCACAACATTTTGTGATTCTCTTTATTCCCAGTGTTAAGCATGTTCCCAAAAGAAAATTTGAATTTTTAGCTAGTAATCACACTCTGACTTATCAAGGTGTGATTCCTTCTTTCTGATACACTATCATTGTGTTTCAGATGGAGTCCAGCATGATACATTATCATGATCTTCCAGAAGGTTCTCAAACTCTTGGTTCATAGTATTTCCATATCGATCATATTGAAATTTAATACTTATACCAAGTTTTTTATGTACTTCATTTATGATCTCCTTGAAAACTTCAAGAGATTCATGTTGTATTTTATTAAATACAAACTACCATATCTACTGAGGTCATCAGTAAATATATTGAAGTACTATTGATTACCTTTAGCATTTATTCTAAAAGGTCTGTATACATCAATATTTATAGTCCTTAATATAATAATTATTCTCCCACTACATCTATTAAAGAACCTTTGTCATTTTGCACAATAAATGAGATTGGCATGTCTCTATTGGTTCAATAACCAAAATGAGTCTAGATAACCATCATATGGATTTCTAGAAATGCAATTCTCATTTATGCACTACAGATGACTATGCTATATGCATTCAAGTTTGAGTTATCATGTCATTCATTACATGTGTCATACACATTTGTCTCTTTAACTATCAAGTATAGTTGATGAGACATAGGCAGTGCCATCAAAGATCATATCTTTAAAATGAAACATAAGTCCATGACACTCTTGCCCATACAAGATGTATTATGTTTTCATTGATGGAAGGTACATAATAGCAATTCACTAATTCTATTACATGCCCATGAATGTCATAATGTAACTGTAATGGTAGCCACTCTTGCTCTACATAGTTTCTAGCTTAATTCTTCTTAGGTCCTGAACTAGAGATCTCTATCTCTATCATCTTCCCAAGATCCTCGATAATGAGGTCAGTTCCCTTTCCAATATCAAATAGGTGACAATGGTGGCACTTTCTTTCCTTATCTTTATAAGTGAAAAAGGACATATTCCCTTTTACACTTACTCCTCTCCATATCTTGAGTGATGAAGACTTGGACCTAAGCTTGGCTTCAGAACACTTCTTGACATTGGTTTAGTCTATGGACTTCACTCTACTGATCATTATCACAGATTTTGTCCTTTCTTCATTCATGCTTTGGCATCATCATGCCAAGCGTTTCAGACAATGGTTTGGCTAAGTTTCTCAACATTTGATAAATTGGCTATATGATTCACACAATGATTTTTAGAACCATATGTTTGGTCAACTTTTGACCTATAAGAAATCTTATTTAATCTATATGCACAATCATATTAAGCATATGAGATTATACTTGATCTCCATCCGTTTGAGTATACTCAAGCATCACTTTGAAGACATTATAACTTTCACACTTTACATGATTCTTAAGATGTATAACCATCTCGAGAATGTCCATGCTTCAAGATATTTATGCAACTCATAGTTCATATAGCCCAACATAAGGTTCTTGATGTCTTAGGCATCATTGGCACACTTCAAGTAAGCATCAAATTTTAGCCTTAGGCGCACTTGGAGTGGTTCTACTGGCTCTGGTCTTTCAAGGATTTTAGAGTTCACACTCACTATTGAGAACACTTCTCAAAGGTCCTAAACCAGATTCAAAGTTTATACTATTTATGAACTGATTGCAATGATAATGTATTTGTATTTGTCATTCGGATTCAATGATATTAATTAGGCCTTTAATTAATTATCACTCTCACTATTTTTTCCAAATTGATAACCCTCATGTATCAATTTGGAAGATTGCAGTGTACAACCTTCTAGTGGCCAAGATCTGTATTTCATCAAATTATGAGCCAGCTTTGGTTGATTGCCCACAACTTGATTATTTAGGTCGGCCATCATGCCAATTGCATCATATGCAACTCTTGGATAGATGATATGCACAACTCTTTGCCATAATCATCTTCATGCCTCTAGGCTTGGGCTCTCCAAGTTACCAGTTAAGTTTGACACTAAAGCCAACACGATAGATATGCACCATGCTTTGTGCAAATCTACATATCTACCATCACACTTCCATGAGATGGATTCCATGAGATGGACGGCGTACCATGCTTTGTGCAAATCTATGCTTGGTCAATCAAGCTTTTCATTTGTGCCGCATATGGAAGGCATCTAAGACTTTAATATTATACTTGAGAGATTTTATATAAGTACATATACATATCCAATCACCACATTATTATAGTACATATATCACTGATCCAATTTGAGTACCTCTACAGGATAGATCTCAATAGAAAACTGTTGAGTAATGACAACAAGTGATTGAGTTTAGTAGTTCTTTATAACCACAACGAGAAAGCATGCAATAATGATAAAAATGATGATTATGGCCATCCTATTGTAATTCCTTGGAGCCATAAGGAATTATGGTCATCTAAGGTCTCCATCATATGCAACCTATTGTTGATGAATATCTTTGTGCTTGAACCATTATGGGTTGATCGGCTCATCCTATGACACGATCGGCTCACCTCCTGGCTGGTTGGTTGGTCGGTATAGCCTCCATTGTCTGGACACCAATAAGCAGTTGGGCCATTAGCCGGTCGGTTCGGATCCCTCACAATCCTCCTTATTCCTCTAGGCGGTCGGCTTGTCTGGTGTTGAGCATCTTCTTCTTCGATGTAATAGTAAATAAACTATCCTACTTTTACATAATCTTTGGGAAACCTCAAGTTACATTCGAGGGGAGAAAAGGTAGAAGAGAAAGGATCTCAAGTTATCTCGAGTTACATGTGGAATAGAAGGTAGATGCTTTATATATAAACTGAGATGCAAACAATCATTGCCAACCAAGAACACACAGGGTTTATAGATCGCAACCATGCTACACATCCACCATCAAAACCGTTTTAGGGTGACACATATCAATTGCATATATACCATATCATATATGTATATTAGTTTGTGGTCGCATGTGGTATTTATTCGGATATGCACATTAGTAAGTTTAAATATTCGCATCTTATGTAATAAATAAATGATGATAAAATCAAAATCCGATCATATTGATTTATCCCAAAACACAGTACATTGACGTGGCTCTGATACCACTGTAGAGTTTTATATCCTCAGAGTAGACAGTGGAAACAAAAATTTTACTGGCCATTAACCCATAAAAGGAGATCACATCAACAACGATGTAATGGGAAGGATGGTTTTAGCAAGATATACCTGGTCCTGGGGCTTGCCTAGTGACAATACCTCATAGCCATGTGCGGTCTTCAACGCCATGTCTTAGACAGTGTCTGTGTAGCTCCTGGTCTTCACCATGGACTCTGGCCTCCAGCACGGACTACGGATGACGTGTCCTCCTAAGCGGTAGACATCTCCCGCCTCTACAAATAGTCCACACAGACCACCTGGAACTCTTGCCGTTCTAGAAGAACTGGTAGGAAGGAGACGACCCTCCTGTTGGTGTACTAGCACCAACCTACTCTTCCGAACTCAGACATCTTTTTTGTAGTTGTCTTTCCCTCACTGTGCCTCCCTAGTAGGGTAGCACTTGCTTGGGCTCTCTCCGTTACCATAACCAGAGAGGACAACAAATTTGCAGAGCAACTGATGTTCTGAGTTGTGTGTTCTGAGAAGCCCCCAATACCCCTCTAATTATAGTAGAGGGCATGGTTAGAGTTTCCAGTCTGTTTGGGAGTAGAATGATCCGGAAATTCCATGAATAGTTTATACTACAACAAGAGAACCGGTCGTTTCACTAGTGAAATGATCGGTTGAGAGTGTGAGTCGATTGGCTCACCCAGTGAACCAGTCGTTTCACTTCCCAGACTCGCTTGTAATTGACTTTCCTAAATCGTTTCCAATTAATGCAAAGATTAATCCTTATTCCAATCAAATTGAACAAGTGAAACGTGAAAGTTTTCCTCCAAATGGGAAAATCCCAATTTCCTCGGTTGGTAGGACTGTGAGCTTCCCGATTCACCAAGTGAACCGGTCGGTTGGTTCACACCAGCCGATTGGATCACCTGAGTGAACCGTTCGGTTGGCAGTCCTGACATTGCCAATGCAGTCTCCAATTGACCTGACACTCTAACCAGCTAGTTCAACACTTGAACTTGATAGTTTCAAGTCCATTCATTCAATTGTATGTTTAATTGATACCTAAACACCTTTAGTCTCAATCTAAACATCATTCATGGAAAATCTCCTCTTCTAGGGGTATCCTATGTGTGTGACCCTGCAGTGAATGTTCATAACAACTTATGACATCACAAGCAATGAGCGGAATCTAGTAAATCATTGCTACCCAAGTAAATAAAAAAGTTGAAGAACAACTTCAACCTACAATTTGTGATTAGTGTTATCATGATCGTATAGTTCCTTTGTCACTGACATCCTGATTGAACTCGAGGCATGGAACATCATCCTCTTCAACATTCAATCCATGCTCCTTGACCTAGAGAAGACTGTCTAAGATGCATGTGAATTCACATATCATATATATTGAATCACATGAGTATGGCCATACAATTCTCAGTCTCGCTTATCAAGGGGCCCTAGATATCATACTCCTTACAGGAGGGACAAATCCCATATCTATCACTCACAATCTATCCACATGTGTCAAAGTCACCCAACCATCACCTTTATAACAACCCATTTTTCAGGACTATGTTTGATGATGTCAAAGTGTACCCAATCACATGTGATGAGTGCAGTGATTTCAAGTCTAAGAACCACAATCACCACCATCACTATGAGAGATGATTCTGACTACCATTCCATGGTATCCATGTATCACTCTCACGGTGGGTCTGTCTGATATACTATTCTCTAACATATATCTGTGTGATTGACTTGATATCATATTATGACTAATGAGACTTTGTCATCAGTCAACACACACTCTAATCTTATGAATTACTATTGTCTATTTTTCTTCCACAGTAATATCTGACTAGGGACATAAAAAGAATGTATGTACTCTTATCATAAATATGGTCTCACCATTCAAGTCACGTACTTGAAAGCATATGTCATCGAGTCACATCATTCTTTAGACATCTATCATGTATGTGTCATCATTCCATGATTGAGACAAACATAATATATGGAATTACCTTTATTATTATAAAATCAAGTATCATATGCCTCATTACAATCATTATATGATTGACTCTCTGGGAATACTATACCAATAGGTGGAACTCAAGTGGCTGATCCATCTTATATGTTGAGCTAGGGTTTGGAGCAACCCTTCTTTGGTGATCGTCTAGTGATCCTTTTCTCTCTTCTTGATCTTGGTAAGTGATCTCCATCATGATCTTCATTTTTCTTTATATAACTTTTTGTTCTCTCTCTTTTTGGCCAATCCATGTTAATCTATGATAGTGCTTGAGTAGAGCATGAAGGACTTCTCTTTCTTGTCTTTTTGTCCTAGGGTTTTTTCTCTCCTTCTTGCTCGTTTAACCTAGGGTTTGTTCTTTCCTTGGAGGTGGAGATATCTTGGCCAAAGGTGGTGATCAAGATAGGGTTTTCTCTCTTTTCTTGGAGCTTCCTTGCTTTTGGAGTTGTCCTTCATCTCTAAGGCAAGTTATATGACTTTCTCCACTGTTATTGCTTACACTTACCTTGCATGCAAGTAATCTACTCTTGGAACATGGTTCCAAGTAGAATGGTGATAATATCTATGATCTAGGGTTTATTCTAAAATGGTGATCTTGAGAAAGTATCTTTCCTTTGCTTAACCCTAATCCTTGTGCAAGATTATATTGGTTGATGATGGAGGTTTCAATTCTTACATGCATGTGCTAAATGTTGGTTTTCTCTTTCTAAATCATGGTTCAATTTTATCTCAAGTTGGTGGTCAAAATTAGGGTCTTGAAGTGCTTTTATCGTGTTCTACCCCTTGATAATTGTAATTATCCTATTTGGTCATGTGGTTGATGAGTTTTTCTCTCTTATCTTATGGTCGCCAAGATGTTGATGATGGTGATTGCCAAGTTGAGTGATGTGGTCACTGAGTTGAATTCTATGTGGTCGATGAAGATGCTCTCCATAATTTGATCTCCATGTTTGATGATGAATCTTTTTCGATCAATGATGATCCTTTTCTCTTTGGTCACTAAGACTTTATCCATACAATCATTGATGTCTTGGATTCTTTAGCAGTTGATGAGGAGGTTAAACCTTGATGACTTTGTTCATCAACCTTGACCCTTCTTCAGCGGTTGATGAAGGTGGTGCATCAGTCTGAGTGGTTGTCGATGCTTGATGTTTCTATTCAATCTCCATGATGGTATGGCATGGTTTTCGATAGTCGATGATGTGTCCAATCCTAAGTGGTCAATTATGTTTTCTAGGCCTACTTAGTCACGACGTCTAGTTAATTCTATGTTGCTGATGTTTAACCAATTTACTTCCAGGAATGGTGGAGATGATGGTAATTAGAGTTTAACTTTAATTGTTGTTTTGGAAACCCTAACTTTCTTTGCCTTTTTCATATTAAACCTAATTCAAGTATTTGGTGATAATGCTTAGCTTTCTTGAGTAATTAGCATGTTAATGGAATACCTTCTCTCTCATAAAATGATGTAACCTTAATTTGTTACCTTATGAACATCAAAGTTCTCAAATGCATGGTTATGCAGAACTTATGTAATACATGCATGGTGATGGTGATGAGCCTTGATGAGGCATGGAGAGATAATGATGTTCTTGTAGGAAACAATGTGAATGATCTTATGACCTTGGTAGTGGTTTTGTGCCCTAGTTGATTTGGTATCTTCAGATGATGTGACAAGGGATTGGTATCCCATGGTGATGGTCTCATGAGTGGAAATGGAGCAATATCATGTGGTGATGTGACAAGTTTTATGTTTCATACATTTTATATCTTTTGAAGTTGCAATCTACCCTTATCTTTGTAGAACCTTTCTAGGGTTTATATGTAACTTGATTGATGCAGTTAAAAGATAACCAATGAAGTGGAACCTTAACCATGTAGTGCCCTGCGTTATAGATATATTCTGGTGTTCGAACTTGCTGGATGGTGAAACGAGTATTCCTAAGGGAAACTTGGAGCACATATTGTTGAGTATGCATGGTGCATGTGATTGTGTGTGTGTCCATGTCATACTGATTCCAAGGTGTATGGAGGATGATTACGGTCATAACTCAGTGTGAGAACGGTTGTGGTTGTGTCTTGGAGATTATATATACATACATACACATATATTATATATATACATACTATATATATATATATATATAGCATGTATTTGTGGGAAATGACGGTTGCACCTCAGTGGCAGGGCATTGTACCCTAGTGTCTAGCACTGTGACCTATATGCCAAGGCATACTAGGTGTTTTGTAGTTTGAATTTATATGTCACTGTGGTGTACTCGTACTAACCGAGGGTGTAGGAGATCATAGGAGTCTAGCTCTCCTAGATCTTGTATGGCACAATTTTTTACTTCATAGTGGACATTAGGGTTTGAATGGTATACCTAAAACTCCTCTGGGCTTAAAAGATGTAAATAGTCCTGTGGTATATTTGTTTAGGGTTAAACATACTTCACATTGGATGTTTACCCTTGCCTTGTTTCTTATATTGCTTAGTTGTTATATAATGCGGTAAGAGAAGTTAACTATTATACATATTCTTCATATTCCTTCTACTCATATACCTTGCTATGCCTATATTATTATTATTTATTATAGCTACTTAGCCTACTTAACCTTGTAATCAGTTTCAATTACTCATTTAGCTGAATCTGATCACCATATTTAATAACAATATATCTTACTGTAATAATAACTATTGGTTGAGAGTTATATCTCTCATTGTGACGTTGGTCTCACCCCGTGGGTTACCACATCTTTTAAGGTGGTCATCAACAATGTGGGCAAGATCGTGTTATTAAGGAAGAGCAGCTTGTAGATTAGTAGACACAGAAAGTTTGATAACTACTAGTTGTTGTAGTAGAGTCCTAGTGTCATCCCTTTACTCTCAAGTTTGAGAAGGGATGCATTTTGTAGATGATGTGTATTGATCCGTAGTTTTAAGCAGTATGCCAGTGGTTTGTATATGTGGCATGTATATGTGAACATGATGTTTTGTATACATGTTGTGGATGACCCCACTAGACAGATGTAAATACCTGATATGACATGTGATATGATACAAGTTGATGGACCTTTATGTAATATGTTTCTACACAAGATAGTAATATGAGATCAGTTTTAGTTTACCTATTCTTTTGGTAATGTAGTTGTTTTCCTATTGATCGTGTGTTTTGTTTCGAGTAGTCTTGTTCGTTTGGCGATGTGCGTCACCAGATAGGTTGGTGTCAGAGATTTAGGTTTGGTGAGTCTACATGGACATAGGACTAGGTTTGTGTCTATTCTTGCATCATCCAACATATTTGATAATAGATTATGCTTATGCAGATATGTATGGAGAGCATGAAGAACATGCTAAGAATAGCTTTGTTGTGCCAAGAGGTGGCACGAGGAGGCAGGCATATTAAGATAGAGTGTCAGAGATGGGTGCTGAGCAACCCATAGTGACTCAGTTTGACCCAACAACAATGGCCAATCCCACTTTCCACTCCATGTTTGGACAGTTGATGGCCACAATTTTGCATATGGCAGATAGAGCGCCCATACCTCAATCAAGGGTAGTTGTCCCTAATGCAGAATCCTAGGGTTATGGGAAGATGTTTGAACATTTGAGGCGTGTTGGAGCAATTGTGTATGTGGGTACAGTAGACCCAGATGATGCAGATTTGTGATTGAAAGAGCTAGAGAAGACTTTCAAGATCCTCAATATCCTTGAAGAGGATAAGCTAAAGCATGTGGTGTATCTTCTGAAGGGCAGTGTTGTCCATTGGTGTGTCGTAGTAAAGGAGAAGAGACCTAGAGTTGTGATTAGTAGGGAAGAGTTTCAACAGGAGTTTGTGAGCTGATACTTCCTGGAGATGTATCTGGATGAGAAGGTATCGCAGTTTGAGAGGATCCAACAAGGATTAATGTAGATGAACAAGTATGAGGTAGAGTTTATGGAGTTGTTGAGGCTCTATCCTCACATGACGTCGATGGATAAGGAGAGTATCTGACAGTTTGAGAAAGGCTTGAGTACATCGTTGATGACAACAATGTCTGCCTTGGAGAATAGGTAGATGTTTGTTACCTTTGTGGAGTTTGTGAGAAGGATTGAGTGGCCAACTATCGAGAACTGTGAAGCCAACGTTAACAATATGCCATCTTAGTTTCAGGGGAAGTCATCTAGTGGCTTTAAGAAGCTGAGGTTTTCTTCACCTTAGTTGTAAAAGAGGCCAACTTTCTCTGAGCAGAGATCAGCGGTGCTACCACAGTGGTACCCGAACAAGGACAGAGGCTATAGTTTTCCTCCAGCTAGAGCACACATCACAATGCCAATATCTGTGATCGGGCCGTCTAGGATGTGGTATGAAGCTAAGACTTGTTATAAGTGTGGACAAACCAGGCATATGAGATTGTTATTCCTAGTAAAGGATGAGGAGGTGACACAACAACTGAGGTAGAGTCAGCAGGGTTCCCAATGACAATATTTGAGCAGTGGTGGTGGCAGAGGGGGCGATTAGGCATCACAAGTAGGATCTACTAGACAAGCTAGTAGAGGACGTGGACAACAACATGCGATGACTCGATTATACATTATGATTCCACCAGAGGGAGTGATCAATCCACCAGTCTTGATAGGTCATATGGAACTTTTTCATTCTGATTTATCATCTTCTTATTTTGTATATGTTTTAGTTGACCCAAGTGTGAAACACTCTTTTATCAATACAGTGGTGATAGGTAGTTGTTATCTGCCTATTTGTAGTAGATCTGATAGTCTTCGATCAGAAAACCTTATTGTTGGTTCGTCGAGTTGAGGGAGGTGTGTCCATCTTGCGTTCTTTCTTTCTCGGGATGTAATATTCATGTGGATCTTATGCCACTTGATATGCATAGACTCGATGCGATCCTTGGGATGGATACCTAGGAGAATTACAGGGTTGTCTGTGGGTGTAGTTCCATGGTGGTGATGTTCCATGATGGAGATGTTTCATGGATCTTCCAAGGAGATAGGAAGATTCTTCTGATGTGCTTGGTGTCATCCATGACAGCTCAGAGACTAATGAGATAGGGGTGTGAGGATTTCTTGGCACATGTTATGGATACCAAGGTGTCGAGTTCTACTGTCCAATAGGTTCTTGTGGTTTGAGAGTTTGAGGATGTTTATCCTGAGGAGTTTTATGGTGTTCCTCCTCCTAGAGAGTTTGATTTTGAGATCAATCTTGTTCCTGGTACACAACTGATAGCATAGTCACTGTACATGATGGCACCAGTAGAGATGTAAGAGTTGAAGAAGCAATTGCACTAGTTTCTAGAGAAGGGTTTTATCAGGTTGAGCACTTCCCCTTGGGGTTCTCCCATGTTGTTTCTAAAGAAGAAGAACAATTCAATGAGGTTGTGCATAGACTACCGACAGCTGAACAAGGTCACGATCAAGAACAAGTACCCATTGCCAAGGATAGATGATTGATTAGTTGAGAGGTGTTGCAGTGTTCTAGAAGATAGATCAGAGGTCAGTATACCATCAACTAAGGATCAAGGCAGATGACATACCCATGTCAGCTTTCAGGACTAGGTATGGTCACTATGAGTTTGTAGTTATGCTGTTTGGGCTAACCAATGCACCAACAACTTTCATGGACCCGATGAACAAAGTGTTCAGGCTGTATCTTTATCAATTCATGGTGGTGTTTATTGACAACATATTGATATAATCCTAAAACATTCAACAACATGAACAACATCTATGACAAGCATTGATGATGTTGAGGCAACACATGTTGTATGCCAAGTTCATCAAGTGTGAGTTCTAGGTGAAGTAGGTGTCTTCTTGGGTCACGTTATATCTACTAGAGGTGTTTGTGTAGACCTAAAGAAGTTGGAGTCTGTTCCAGAGTGGGTGCAACCTAAGACATCGATAGAGGTTTGTAGTTTCCTAGGTTTGGTGGACTACTATAAGAGGTTCATTAAGAACTTTAGCACTGTGGCGTTACCCCTAACCAAGTTGACAAGGAAGGTGTACTTTTTATTTGGAATGACAAGTGTTAGTATTCTTTCCAACTTTTGAAGGAGAAGTTGACCACGACATCGATGTTAGTTCTGCCAGAGCAAGGGAAAGGCTACATTATATTCAGTGATGTGTCGAAGAATGGTTTGGGATGTGTGCTGATGCAGGACAAGAACGTAATTTCTTTTGCTTCATGACAGCTTAAGAAACACAAGGAGAACCACTTGACACATTGACATGCTTTTTCCGTGCGTAAAACGCAAGTGTACGCGTCAATGTAGTATAGGCCTTGTGAGGCCCGAGTCGAACTCAGGGACACTGAACTATCGGTAGACTACTACTAACTGTTTGCGATCAGCTAAACCAATTAAAAGAGTTTGAGAGTTGTTGTAAAAATAAAAGAAAATAAAATAAAACAAAGCAATCGATTAAATGTTTAGTTTAATCAATTCAAGTGGAGATCTTTAGGATTGCGGTTTCACCGCGGGTTTTCATTGTATGAATTTCCATATAATAGTTTAGGTTCATCTCTCAATCCGGGTAGTGGCCTGTGGTCAGAATTGCCCACTGTCGTGGTACAATTCACTACCTATGTCTAAGTCGGTTCCACCATCGTAGTAACCTATACCCTAAACTAGGTGCATTAAAATCGACCTCTGGGTTTCCACCATTAACCGTACATCGCCTTGTTCAAGGGATTCATTAATTAATGTGAATTTTGTCTCTTTTCAACCATTAATTCTTCTTTCAAAGCAATTAAGGGCATTAGATTATCATTATGGTGATCAAGCATAACAATATAATTGAGAAAACAAAATCATACCACGGATTTAAGAGATAAATAATGAATTACTATGATAAAAATGTCATACAATGCTTCCCCGGGCTACTCCCGGTCCTAAAGACAAAGGGGATTAGCCCCGCATGTTCATCTCAGAGCAAAACATGGTAGAGAAAAGGGGAAACATGGAGAAAAATGTGAATAAGTAAAGAAACCCCTGAACGGAGAAGATCCAAGCGTTCCTCGGCATGGAATGCACGCTCTACAGCCTTTCGGCGGTGGAAAACGTCTTCTTCAGCTTCCAGAATGGCTGGGGCGTGCTTTTGGGCTCCGTTCTTCTCTCCACACCTTCTCGGGACGTGTGCAATGACTAATGACGTGATAGATTGCTCCTGGCTGCCATCATTAGGTATAATCACCGAGTTAGGTTGCAAAAATATCATAGCCATCAGATTTAGATCAATTTGAAACAAACTTGCATCTGACGGTGTCGATACCATCGACGCGAGTATCGCCTGTTGCGCCTGTTGCTGACTCGATACCATCGACGAAGGTCGATGGTATCGACACCCTTAGGCGTCACTTTTTGTCCTCTTCTGACGCTGAAGCTTCTGGGGTCGATAGTATCGACTCTATGGTTGATAGTATCGACTATCTTCTCGCCAGCAACCTGATAGTAACTTGATACCATCGACACAAGGGTCGATGGTATTGACTTTATGCTGCTCCTTGCGGCTGGCTTCCTGTAGCTGTGTCGATGGTATCGACAACCGTCGATAGTATCGACAGCTGCAGATATGCATTTTTCTTGAAATTGCAACACAAAACCACATAAGCCGAAATAAAACATATTATTGTAATCATTTATGCTCAAAACAATAAAATAAGGGAGAATTGATGTTGAGAAGGCTCATAGACCAAAGTAAATGAATTATGCAATATCAACCACCAAAATGACCAATAAATGCATAAAACACAAGTAAAACAAGTCTATAAATGCCACTCAAAATCATCGCATCAAACTCCCCTAAGCTTGAACATTGCTCGCCCTCGAGCAACTAAACTTTAGAATAGAATTGCGAGTGTCAACTAAAGAACAGATCATCACAACAAACATCACTATATGATTCCCACCAGACATTCACATACCGACCCTTACTAACCACGGAATGATAATTACCCTAAAGGCGACAATGATCATCCATAAAAGATATCTACCTCAAGATTAATGAACACCATCATATAAGGCAGTTAACATAATAAACTTCGCCGGTCCAAACTCTGTGCATCTTGTGATCTCCTATTCTACGTTGCTCGCCCTAACTACCATCTACATGGAAGAAACTCTCCTGATATTCACAAATGAGGAGAAAATCACGTAGGCCTACCAATTCGAGCAACGGGTGGATGGAATGGGTGGCTCATGGAAGAAATGGAAGTATTATACGATTCTAACATGCACAAATAAAAAATGGCCTAAATGATGCATATGCAAATGAAAATGCCCTAATGCCTACATTTGGGTGGAATGATGCATGCACTATCATTCCGTCTCCAGGTGAGATGGAATATCTAAGAAAACTACATCATGTACTTATCCTTCTTAAAATGCAGTGAGAACATGTTCCTTTCTCCCTCTCATTCCTATTTATTGCTCAATTCTTTTTTTTTTCTTTTTTTTTTTAAATTTCCAAATTTTTCTTCTTGTTTTTTTTTCTTTTAAGGCCCTTATATCCATAAATGACAATGAATTATTTCTCAGGCTCACTTCTTGTTGCACAACTATATACTTGAAGAATTCAGAAGGTATGGAACAAGTTTATCACCTTTAATGTTTCAGAAGAAAAAAGATACATGATGTACTATATGCACAAGAATGTGAGTGCAACTACAAAATGATATTATGCAAAATATGTGAAAATAGTTGCAATGCAAGTCCTATCTACATGAAATGCAATCAAAGAGATGAAAACCGTAATGTACTTCTAGTTCTTAAGGTGGAGTATGAAAACAATGAGGTGGATAGATCACAAGACTAATTGACTGAACCTTTGTAAATTATTATGTGTCCCTCCTTACTGACCTGTGTAGTAATTAAGAGGTTTCTCTCTCTTACTTCAAATTAGAGTCTCATTATCATTTGATCAGTTTAGGCTCAAACAACCAGTTCTGTCCACTTTTCATGAATCCTAGGAATGTACCGTTGTGATTTCCTATTTTATAGTTGACAAACCCAATCATTTTCTTAAGTTATATGCTTAAAGTTGAACAACACAAGCTTGCAAAACACTAATTTTTTTTAAATTTGCCCTTGATTCCCATGTACAAGCAACGAGATGACACATGACTTAAGAGATCCACAATTACACTAGATAGAGTGTGGATCCTACAAACAAGCTAAAAATTGCAAGAACTAAAAGACAAAAGACAAAAGACAAAATAATAAAAACTAAAAACTAAAGGATAGAGATGTTCCAACTCCCCCTAAGCTGGAATCCGACTATGGCCTCATAGTCAAAAACAACCTTAAAAGGTGGAACAGAGATACCGATCATTCTTCCAGAGGAGGCGGGTGCTGCGGGGCCGAGGGGTCCCAAGATGGGTACTGCCCCTGAAAACTCGGATCATACTGGGGCATAGGCGGAGGTTGTGGATACCCCCCAAAGTAATTCTGGCTCCAGTAATGATCATAGAAGGGCTGCTACTGCATCTCCATCCTATGAAACATGTCATGGATGTGCTGTTGGTTGTTGAGGAGGAGGCGCTCATTTTCAAAAATAGCCCTCTGGTTATCTAGCAGCCGGTTCGTTGTATCCTGAATATCGGCATATGAAGCTGTGTGCTGCAGCTGGGTGTGCTGGATCTCTTGCAGCATTGTATACATCCCCTACATGGAGTAGACATCCTCGCTTTGCTGCGAGGGCTGTGGTGGTGGAGGCTACGAAGAAGAAGATGCATCTGGATGCATGCGGGGACGCTTCCTGGGTGCCACTCGTTCCCGAAGAGGAGTAAAAGCCTCCTCTTCCTCTTCATTCTCATCACCGTCATTGTCGTTGTCGTCGTTGCCGTTGTATTCATCTGAGCTCTCGATGGCGATGACAGGCCATCGAAAATGCTGAGCGCCCTCGATGTTGAAGACGGGGTCTGGAAGTGAACACTCTTGATAGGCGTGATTAAATGGCAATGTGCATATTCCAGGCCATCACGAAGTAGGATGAGGCTGGAGCGATGCAAATGTTGCAGGTTGACTTTGCTCCGGTTGGAGAGGGGAGTAAGCTGGGAGAAATTTAACCCAAGATAGTGGTCTAACAATGTGATGATCCCTCCAAAGTGGATTGGAGCCTTCTGCGTACTCCTCTTTACAGCCAACACGCGCGTCAAGAAAAACGCGCCCCAATTACATTCTTCTCGCTTCAGCAACTTGTGTAGGAAAAACAAGTCTGTCTCTTGAAGCTTGCTGAGAGACAGATCACCACGAGCGAACAAGGTGGTGCAGAGCATGCGGTGAAGAATCCGCACAAACGGATGTTCGAAATCCGCCACCGCCGCATTGTGGTAGCTCACGGATTTGCCGGGCAGCGCAGTCACTAACTCAGTGAAAATGGCATCATAGTCTGTCCTGTTGTCTGGCCGCCGGTACTGATCTCGCCCATGATTCCAGTTGTATATGGAATTGAACTACCGCAGGGTGAGAGTGTAATCATTATTGTACAGCTGGAAAGAAACGCGGCCTTTGATCCATTCCCGATCAGTGGTGATGATGTCATTTGGCACGACGCATATATCCAGAGATGCCATGAACTCCGCCACTAGCTCTTTGTATGTGGGCCATTCACCAAAGAATGGCTGGCCGTCGGTGTGGAATTCTATCTCATAGGGCCTCCTGCCCGTATGCCTTGCTTGCCCCTTGGAACGTAGGCAAGATTGGGCTCGAACCCAAGATAACGAACCATGTCTCGATCGACATAGCGCGTGGGCTCGATCTTTCTCTTCATCAATTCCTCGTAGACCTTCTTGACCTCCGCGGAAGGATGGACAATCCACAGATGCGGAATAGATGCAGTCGGTGGAGGAATGAATAATGGGATCTCCATTGGTGTCACGCGTGAAGAAGATGCGCCGGCGGTATGCACCATTGTCAAAGAATAAGGGATAGAAGACGGAGCTTGGGGGAGATCGAAGAAGAAAATCTCCGCTCGGTGAAGGCTCGTGGAAGAACATGCTCCTTGGATGCTCGTAGCCAGGCTCCGATCGCTCAACAAGATGCTCAGCACAAGTGGAGGAAGAAAGCTCTGAAGGTGTGATGTCATATGACGACAATCCATCCCTTTTATAATCGTGGCCGAGGCTGGTGTATGACCGTCGATACCATCGACGCGAGTCGATAGTATCGACTCCTGTAGCACAATCCATCTTCTGCTAGTATCGACGGTTGTCGATAGCCTGATTTGGGGGCCCGGATCGATGACGCGTCGATACCATCGACGAGTGTCGATGGTATCGACCCTTCCCACGGATCGACTCTCTTGGTGCAGCGATTGCCGTTGATTTCCTCTCGCGGATCGGTGACATGTCGCATCGATACCATCGATGCAAGTCGATAGTATCGACTCTTTTTAGGGAAAACACCCTTGCGAGGCCTGGCCGCCGCTTTTTGCCTGTAACTGGGTCGATACCATCGACAGGCCCGTCGATGGTATCGACTTCACTGAGACAATTTTTGTCTAAATATCTCGAGAGATCTCGCAAGTATCGACGCCCGTGTCGATACTATCGACCTCATTTTGGTGAGCTACCTGATGGTATGCCGATACTATCAACGAGGCTGTCGATAGTATCGACTCAGTGAGAATTTTGCAGCCGCCTACCTGTGCCTATCTCAATACCATCGACATAAGGGTCGATGGTATCGACCCTGCCTCAGTCCTGCACATTCAAAAAACGATCAACGTATCATTTTTACACTAAAAACAAAATCAAATCAAACTAATCTACAAATGTGGAAGAACTAAACGAAACGACCGATGGCTGGGTTGCCTCCCAACAAGCGCCCTTATTTAACATCTTAGGCTAGACGAAATCAAGCTCCTCATGCATCTGGAAGCGCAATGAGTTTGACCTCATTCACTTTCCTTGTGTAATGTTCACCGAAATACAACTTCAATCGTTGTCCATTAACCAAGAATGTTGTCTTGCCATCACACACCATGATTGCGCCATGTGGCCTGACCTCCTCTATAGTGAACGGTCCACTCCATCGGGATTTCAATTTCCCAAGATGCATCTTCAACCTGGAGTTGAACAAGAGTACACGATCTCCTTTCTTGAAGATGCGCATCTGAATATGGCGATCGTGAATTAGCTTTGTTTGCTCCTTGTAGATCCACGAGATTTCATATGCATTCATCCTCAACTCGTCAAGTTCATTCAACTCAAGAAACCTCTTCTTTCCCGCTTCATCATAGTTCAAATTCAGCTTCCTCAGCGCCCAATGCGCTTTATGCTCCAATTCCACCGGCAAATGGCAGGCCCGACCGTAAGCCAACCTAAAAGGCGTAGTGCCTATAGGTGTCTTAAACGTCATCTTGTACGCCCACAAAGCGTCCGGTAGTAAGATGCTCCAATTCTTTCTCATAGAAGCCACAATACGCTCCAAGATCTTCTTAATCTCCCGATTGGAGACTTCCACTTGCCCCTGTGTCTGCGGGTGGTACGGGGTACCAATGTTGTGCTTTACCCCGTACTTTCTCAATAGTGCTGCGAACTTCTGATTCCGGAAATGTGTACCTCCATCACTAATGATCATTCTTAGTACACCAAACCTGTAGAAAATGTGTTCCTTGACAAACCTGCACACTACACCGACATCATTAGTCCTACTGGGTATTGCCTCTACCCACTTCGATACATAGTCAACAGCTAATAGAATGTACAAGTTAGAATTGGAGGACACAAAGGGTCCCATAAAATCAATGCCCCATAGATCGAACACCTCGACCTCTTGAAATACCTTGAGAGGCATCTCCTGTCTTTTTGAAATGTTACCTGCCCTTTGGCAGGAATCGCATTGCCGCACATAGTCATAGGCGTCCCTGAACAAAGTAGGCCAGTAAAGACCACTCTCCAGTACCTTGGCCGCAGTTCTAGAACTTGCATGGTGGCCACCCATCGGTAGAGTATGGCAATGACGTAAGACACTTTCACATTCCACTTCCGGTACACACCTGCGCAACACACCATCCCTGCATTGCTTCAATAGAATAGGGTCATCCCAAAAATAATAACGTAAAGAATGGAAAATTTTGTTTTTCTCTTGGTATGTCCAATCATTCGGGATAATTTTGCAGGCAAGATAATTAATAATGTAAGAAAACCAAGGATCTTTCGATTTCACAGATAGAAGTTGTTCATCAGGAAACATCTCGGTAATGGGTATATGCAAATCCTTCTCATCCACCCTTTCCAACCTAGACAAATGGTCCGCAACCACATTTTCAATGCCCGCCTTATCTTTGATTTCAATATCAAATTCTTGTAAAAGTAAGATCCACCTAATCAATCTAGGTTTGGCATCTTTCTTTTCCATCAAATACTTTATGGCGGTGTGGTCCGTCCATACCATGACCTTAGATACAACAAGATATTGCCGAAATTTTTCAAAAGCAAAAAAACGGCCAGAAGTTCTTTTTCAGTTGTCGTGTAATTCAACTGTGCATCATTTAAAGTTTTGGACGCATAGAAAATCACAGCGAATTTATTTTCCACACGTTGTCCCAAAACAACCCCAACTGTGAAATCTAACGCATCACACATTAATTCAAACGGCTTGGTCCAGTCCGGTGTTTGCACAACCGGTGCCGAAATTAGTTTTTCTTTAAGCACGTTAAACGCATGTAGACACTTTTCGTTAAAATCAAACACAACATACTTTTCCAACAACTCAGATAATGGTTTTGCAATTTTAGAGAAATCTTTTATAAAGCGGCGATAAAAACTGGCGTGACCTAGAAAACTCCGTACCCCTTTCACCGAATTCGGTGGGGGCAATTTGGAAATAACTTCGATCTTTACCGGGTCTACCTCCAACCCTTTGCTAGACACTTTGTCCAAGTACAATCCCTTCGCTGACCATCATGTGGCATTTCTCCCAATTGAGGACCAAATGCGCGTCCTCACACCGTTGCAAAACTTTGTCCAAGTTGTATAAACATTCGTCGAAGGACGCACCATAGACGAAGAAATCGTCCATAAAAACCTCCAGACAGTGTTCAACCATATCAGAGAAAATGGCAAGCATGCAACGCTGAAAGGTTTCCGGTGCGTTACACAACCCAAATGGCGTACGACGGTATGCAAATGTTCTGTAAGGACAAGTGAAGGTGGACTTCTCTTGGTCCTTAGGATAACTGGAAATCTGATTGTACCCCGAATAACCATCGAGAAAAAAAAAATGAGATCGACCTGCTAATCGCTCTAAAATCTGATCAATGAATGGGAGAGGGAAATGATCCTTAAGCGTAGCAGCATTCAATCTACGGTAGTCTATACATACACGCCACCCGGTTACCAAGCGGGTAGTGACAGGTTCATTTAACGAATTATGTGTAATAGTAATTCCCCCCTTTTAGGGACTACCTGTGTAGGACTCACCTACGTTGAGTCAGATAAAGCATAGATGATACCTGTAGAAAGGAGCTTGATCACCTCCTTCTTTACGACCTCCATCATGCTAGGATTTAGTCGACGCTGTGGCTGAATCACCGGTTTGGTTCCCTCCTCAAGCTGGATCTTGTGCTGGCACAATGTAGGGGAGATCCCTTTGATGTCTGTGACCGACCACCCGAATGCACCTCGGTGGTTCTTCAACACAATCAGCAATTGATCTTCCTCCTCGACACTCAGATATGCCGAAATAATCACATGCAACTTCTCATCATCAGCTAGAAATGCATATTTCAAGTGCGGTGGCAATGGCTTCAATTCTAAATCTGGCGGGCTGATCAAAGATGACTAAAGCGGTGGTGGAAGTTCTCCAAGGTCTTCATTGTACCTAGCATAAAAACATGGAAGCACCTGAAGCATCTTAGCACACTCTTGTAGTGACTTGCTTCTAATCTAATCATGTGTTATATTAACCGGGCAGGCTTTAAGCGGTAATTCTGGATATGCATTGAAAACAGAACTTGCTATGGCCTCATCTTCAGTAGAGGGAGGGATGTCCTCCTCTTCATCATTAGGAAAACCCACAACCTTGGTCTGCTCCATGATGTCTATAGCCAGTGTCCCTTTTTCTACTCTAGTCATTACATGAGCCATATCGAGAAATGGCTTCGCTAGACAGAGAGAGATATTTTGATCAAAGTTCTTCGCCATGCGGAATTTCTCCTTAACTTTAGATTGCGTGGTGCTGGAAGGCATGACCATCTCGAACCGATCGTCAACGATACCCAAGGTCAAACGACCTCTCCCCATCTCAAGTATCATGTCAGCAGTGGCTTGGAAGGGTTGTCCAAGGAGTAACTCATTACCCTGTTCATCTTGCATCTCCATTACAACAAAGTCTGCTGGAAATACAAACCGATCTACTTTCACCAACACATCTTCACAAATACCATAGGGCTTCACCACTGAATTATCCGCCAACTGTATTGTCATATTGCTCGGCCTTGATTCTTTTAATCCCAATTTCTTGAACGTAGAGAGAGGCATCAGGTTTATGCTTGCCCTGGAATCACACAGTGCTTCGCCGAATTTCACCTTACCAATGTAACATTAAATATTGAAGCAGCCCGAATCCTGCCTCTTAGGTGGCAATGTGCCCATGATGAAGGAACTTACCTGTTCCTCGAGAACCACAACATCAGTATCAGGGATTTTCCTTTTCTTTGTGATGATGTATTTCAAGAACTTCCCGTAGGAGGGTATCTGCTCAATTGCTTCTAATAATGGAATGTTGACAGAGAGCTTTCTAAAACTGTCTAGAAACTTCTTGAACTAGGCATCCACTTTTTTTGCTTTCACAGTATTTGGATATGGGACCAGGACAACCTGTGCCCTTTGATGTGGAGACACATATGGTGTCATTTTCTGTGTCTCCTCCTCAACAACAACGGGTTCAGCTGTGACTTCCTCTACTATATCCTCAACCGGCTCTGTGACTGGAATTGGCACTTCCTATGTGGCCTCACCTTCAGTTTCTGACTGGTGTTTGCTTGGTTCATCGGCCCTGGGGTTTAAAATCTTCTTGCCACTCCGTAGCAAGATTGCCTTTGCCTGCTGATTTCCCCCTAGAATATTTGTATTACCCAGAAATCCTTGATGCGTTGGCTTCTTCAGATTTGCTATCTCAGCTGCCATTTGTGCCATAGACGTCTCTATCGTCCTCATCTGAGCCCCATGGCTCTGCAATGTCTGCCCAAACTGATTCATGAATTCCCCATGTTGCTTGATCTGCTGGCCAAAAGTGTTCATCAGTTCTTGGTTCTGCTTTATCACTTGGTTGAGCAACTCCGTGCTCTTATCCTCAGCCGCCGGCTGGGGTTTTGCATTGGGGTCCTGCAAGAAGTTATTCGGATCTTTCCAGGAAAATTTCTTGTCCTTCCTCCATGAGTAATCATTGTTTCTGTACCCCTGCTGTTGGCGCATGAATTTGACTTGAGCTTCATCCTCGGATTCGGTATCTTCCTTTGCAAGTAGTTTCTTGGCTAGAAGGTCCATCTTCTCATTCATCTCTTTGATGGCCTTTGACTCCCCCGCAGCTCGAACGTGCTCTACGACATCTCTGTCGCCCCAGGATTGCTTTTTGGCCATGTTTTTCAGAATTTCCCAACACCTCGTGTCTGTGTTGTTCAAAAAGAACCCTGAACCTGTGGAATCCAAGTTACTTCTATCATGCTCGGAGAGAGCAAAATAGAAGATTTTGACCTGTGTCTCCTTGTCAAGCCCATGATGCGGGCACCTCCTAAGCATGATCTGAAACCTTTCCCAGGTCTCAGAGTAAGTCTCTCCTGCCTTCTGGCTGAAATTATGGATTTTTCTGATCATATCATTTGTCTTCTCAGGCGGAAAGAACCTTTCAAAGAACACTTCCACCATGTGGTTCCATGATTCCACATATTCATCGTCAAGATTGTGCAACCATTCTCATACATTTCCTACCAGAGAGCTTAGAAACAGCTTCAGGTATAGTGTCTCCTGCAGAAACCTGTCTATTTTTATCATATCGCAGTTCTCCACAAACTGGTTAATGTGAGTTATCAGGTCTTCATTTTTTAGCCCATGAAATGCATTTGACTTGACCAATTGATTAATGCAGGATCAATCTTATAAGTCGGAATTTGATTGCCTGCTTCTTAATTGGCCCCTTTGAAGCGGATGAGGAAGAAGCTTTTATCTTCTCCCATATTGTCTGCTCTTTGGCCATGGCTTCTTATTCTGAGCCGGAATATATATCTTCCAGTTGGTCTTGATTGTAATATTCCTCGTTGTCAGGTCCCGGCAGGGGAACCTCTGGTGTAGGCTGCGTGTAGTCAGTGTTATGCGTCCTCACCATGCACAATACCTGCAAAATAATAATTTCAGTTCAGTACCATGCTAGATGATTACAAAATGCGCAAGATAAACTATAAATTTTAAAATGATTTATGAATAATAAAAATAAAAAGTGGCCTAGAATGGCCACTTGCAGCACTCGTAGTGCCGACAATTGCCGTGTCCCCGGCAACGGCGCCAAAAACTTGACATGCTTTTACATGTGCGTAAAACGCAAGTGTACGCATCAATGTAGTATAGGCCTTGTGAGGGTCGAGTCGAACTCAGGGACACTGAACTATCAGTAGACTACTACTAACTGTTTGCGATCAGCTAAACCGATTAAAAGAGTTTGAGAGTTTTTGTAAAAATAAAAGAAAATAAAATAAAACAAAGCAATCGATTAAATGTTTAGTTTAATCAATTCAAGTGGAGATCTTTAGGATTGCGGTTTCACCGCGGGTTTTCATTGTATGAATTTCCATATAATAGTTTAGGTTCATCTCTCAATCCGGGTAGTGGCCTGTAGTCTGAATTACCCACTGTCGTGGTACAATTCACTACCTATGTCTAAGTCGGTTCCACCGTCGTAGTAACCTATACCCTAAACTAGGTGCATTAAAATCGACCTCTGGGTTTCCACCATTAACCGTACATCGCCTTGTTCAAGGGATTCATTAATTAATGTGAATTTCATCTCTTTTCAACCATTAATTCTTATTTCAAAGCAATTAAGGGCATTAGATTATCATTATGGTGATCAAGCATAATAATATAATTGAGAAAACGAAATCATACCATGGATTTAAGAGATAAATGATGAATTACTATGATAAAAATGTCATACAATGCTTCCCCAGGCTACTCCCGGTCCTAAAGACAAAGGGGATTAGCCCCGCATGTTCATCTCAGAGTAAAACATGGTAGAGAAAAGGGGAAGCATGGAGAAAAATGTGAATAAGTAAAGAAACCCCTAAACGGAGAAGATCCAAGCATTCCTTGGCATGGAATGTGCGCTCTACAGCCTTTCAGCGGTGGAAAACGTCTTCTTCGGCTTCCAGAACGGCTGGGGTGTGCTTCTGGGCTCCATTCTTCTCTCCACACCTTCTCGGGACGTGTGCATCGCCTAATGATGTGATAGATTGCTCCTGGCCGCCGTCATTAGGTATAATCACCGAGTTAGGTTGCAAAAATATCATAGCCGTCAGATTTAGATCAATCTGAAACAAACTTGCATCTGACGGTGTCGATACCATCGACGCGATTCGATGGTATCGACCCTACACGATATCGACAAGTCTTCTTTTCTTTTCTTCATTGCGCCTATTGCTGACTCGATACCATCGATGAAGGTCGATGGTATCGACACCCTTAGGAGTCACTTTTTGTCCTCTTCCGACGCTGAAGCTTCTGGGGTTGATAGTATCGACTCTATGGTCGATATTATCGACTATCTTCTCACCAGCAACCTGATAGTAACTCAATACCATCGACACAAGGGTCGTTGGTATCGACTTTATGCTGCTCCTTGCGGATGGCTTCCTGTAGCTGTGTCGATGGTATCGACAACCGTCAATAGTATCGACAGCTGCATATATGCATTTTTCCTAAAATTGCAACACAAAACCACATAATCCGAAATAAAACATATTATTGTAATCATTTATTCTCAAAACAATAAAATAAGGGAGAATTGATGTTGAGAAGGCTCATAGACCAAAGTAAATGAATTATGCAATATTAACCACCAAAATGACCAATAAATGCATAAAACACAAGTAAAACAAGTCTATAAATGCGACTCAAAATCATCACATCACACATGATCTAGAACTTGCAACTATGGTCCATGCTTTGAAGATTTACAAACACAACCTTTATGGAGAGAAGTGCTAGATCTTCACAGATCACAAAAGCCTTTAGTATATCTTTTCGAAGAAGGAGCTGAACATGCAGCTAAGGACATTGATGGAGTTGATCAAAGACTATGATTGCATGATAAACTACCATCTAGGGAAGGAGAATTTGGTGGTTGATGCATTGATTAGTAAGTCTTTATCATCATCTACTGATAAGGCACAATTGTGTTCCTTGGTGTGCCATAAGTGAGACACATTGATGTCTCTTCGACATATGCACATTAAATTGGAGGTTTATTTGTTGGAAGACTTTTTAACACAGTTGCATGTGAATCCTACCTTGATATAGAAGATTAGAGATGCTAATAGGATGGTACCATAATACAAAATATCCGGGCAGAGTTTGGCAATAAGAAGTATGATGGTTTTCATGTGATAGAGGACGAGACAATTTATTTTCACAACCAAACAATGGTTCTAGATGAATATGGATTGAGGAAGTTGGTCCTTGAGGAAGCTCATTCCATGATGTTATCGATGCATCTAGGAATTATCAAGATATACCAAAACTTGAAGGGTCTGTATTGGTGGCCTGGGCTGAAAAATGATGTGGCAGAGTTCACGACGACATGTCCAGTGTGTTAGTAGGTCAAGGTTGACCATCAGAAGCTTGTAGGAACGTTGTAACCATTTCTTATACCATAGTGGAAATGGGATCATATCTCTATAGACTTTGTGGTTGGTCTTCCTAGGACAATCAAAGGTCATGATTCCATTTGGGTGATAGTTGACATGTTGACCAAATCAGCTCACTTCTTGCCAGTCAAGACTACGTATGTAATAGAGAAGTTGGCACAAATATATGTTGATGAGATGATCTGTCTGCATGGTATTACAAGTACCATAGTATCTGATAGAGGTCCATAATTTAGCAGTCATTTCTGGGAATGTCTGCATACAACAATGGGGACACAAGTGAGGTTTAATACAACTTTCACCCACAAATAGGTGGTTAGTTTGTGAGGACCATTCAAACATTAGAAATCTATTGAGGGCTTGTATCTTGGAGTTTCTTGGAAGTTGGGATGTGCACCTGAGTTTGATAGAGTTTGCTTTCAACAACGATTATCAAAGGAGTGTAGCTATCATACCAAATGAAGCCTTGTATGGAAGGCGTTGTCGGTCACTGCTTTGTTGGTATGAGACAAGTGAGTATCAACTTTTGGGTCCTAAGCTAGTGCAACAGACTATATAAAAGATCAAAGTGATACATCAACAACTAAAGGTAGCCCAAGATAGGAAGAAGTCTTATGATGATAGTTGTCATAGAAAATTGGAGTTCCAAGTGGTAGATCATGTGTATCTGAAGGTCTCTCCTTAGAAAGGTGTGCTAAGGTTTGGTAAGAAGGGTAAGTTGGATCCTAGGTATAAGGGACCTTATCCTATATGGGCTCATGTTGGGAGGGTGGATTACAGGTTGGAGACACCACCAGAGTTTCACAAGTTGCACTCTATCTTCCATGTTTCCATGTTAAGGAGGTGTCATCCAGATACAAAGCAAGTGTTGCAGCCAGTGGAGGTTGAGTTGGAGGAGGGTGTGTCATATGTTGAGGATCCTATGTTGATCCTGGATAGGAGGGTGAATAAGAAGGATATCATTTCACTTAAGGTTTTGTGGCATCACCATGGCATGGAAGAAGCCCCATGAGAGTTAGAGGACTAGATGTGTAGGAAGTACCCATCTTTGTTTGCAAAGGATTTTGGGGGAGAAATCCTTATTAGGGGTTTATGGTTGTAAGACTCCTAACCTAGCTTTCTGGTCTATCTTGCTTTCTTAGCATAATTAGATGCTTAAAACTTTAATCTAACCTAGTGATGATCTTTAATAACATGTGACAGGATTATGTTTCAAGGTTGGTCTAGTTTGGATATTGTTTGAGCTAGTTATGCTTATATGTGGTTGTTTTGGACCTAATTGCAATTTACCCATGTTTGGGTTTGTCTGGAAATTTGTCTCATGCTTTTTATGACATCATGTTGGAGAGAGTGATGCATTGGGGCATCTTTTTGTACCTTGGTTTTATGTGGTGACTATTAGTATATACGCTTCAAGATCACAAGACCTAGGAACTTGTTGATCGTCCTGAAAACTGTTCATCGGTTGGTTTTTGTTGGATTTTTACTATTAAATATCAACCTGATGGTTCTATTGAAAGGTTGAAGGCTCAACTTATAGCCAAAGGCTACACACAAACCTATGGAGTGGACTACTTTGAAACTTTCTCTCCGGTGGCTAGCCTCAACTTTGTGAGAATTCGTATCTCTGTAGCTGTTAATAAAGACTGGTCACTTTTCAACTTGATATCAAAAATTCCTTCCTATATGGTGACTGTGACGACTCGATAACAAATCAAGTTGTCATCAGTAATAATTGTGGAATAACCATAAGCAAAAGAATTAACTAAATTCACTAAGAATTAAAACCATTTTGCACATAGATCCTCTTCCAGGAAACTCTTACAAAAAGAACCAAAACTTTATATGCAAGTGGTTCATATCGTACATATATTCTACCGTCTCACCTCGAGGATAACAAGTACCAGTTGCTTTACTTTAACATGTACAACAACAACATAAAACCTTGAGTTAATCAAACCAAAATATCAAGTCGTTCATAAAAACCACTAAGAACTATCTCCCAAGGACCTGAGAGTACAAAGATGCCACATATGACTTCTATCAACAAGACACGAAAGACAATATACTCAACCTGCGCTACTACTGTTGTCCCTGCTAATGTGGTCCTTCCTCTGCAGTCCGATTTCTACTCTCTCATCCACGTCCACCTAAAAATTATAGATACCATGGGGCGAGACTATTGTCCCAGTGAGAGATATAACTCAGCCAACAATATTATTATCACTGGAAATAGTATAAAAAATTAAATAGAGGATATCTTTATGCAATTAATAGGTTTATTTTTAATATAAAATAATGAAATTGATAACAAAGTTATAAGTCATCTTTTTTCTATATGAGGAATATGAAGAACATGTATAACATCTATCTACTTCAGATGTATAAAAGTAATAAGGCATCAACCAATGTTTTCCGTATTTGATCCTTAAACAAATATGCTACATGGTTGATTACAGGTTCACTGTCACACTTATGCCCAGAGGAGATGAGGTATACTGCTCATTCTCCAACTGACCACTAGTAAGTCGAAATCGGTACCATACAAGGTTAGTGGCAGAGCCGGCTGTCAAGACCTCACCTATCTCGGTCAGTACGAGATAACTGAAAGGATATCTTATGTCAACTAAAATTAGCTATGCCGGGGTATAGCGGCATCTTTTCTATAGAGTTACAGCTGTATCATGTACTCTCTTCGGGAGAAGACCACTGAGCTTTCCCAGTTTATTTGTCATCAGGAAGACCACTGAGCGATCCTGGTTTCATTTCATCAGGAAGTCCACTGAGCAACCTGGTGTAATTGGGGAGTCCACTAAGCACCCCTATTTAGTTTGGGGAGTCCACTGAGCACCTCGGTATAATGATTACATATTCAAAATATGTATACCGAGTAAAACTTGTTTCACCATTCAGCAAATCCTGACACTGAATGGATCTATGGTTTGGGAAACTACATGATAACATTTAACTTGAATCAAGTTACAAACAAGAATTATATCAGATGCTACAAAGAAAGATGCAATATGTCTATGAAGTACTTTCAAGATTCTTTGGAACACATATAACACTTAGAATCTCAATATCTTATCATCATCATGATTGGGTATTCAAACCCTTAATTCATCACTGAGTATTGTCACCACTTAGCAGGTAACCACTACCTCTAGGTCATCAAACAAAGGTAATAATTCACATAGTTCACAAAGCTCATTAAATCTGTATCACATAAACATCATAGCTCTTACTTAGCTATGCACATCACCTTATGATACCTGCATGGTTAATATATCATGCTAACAAAAATATCACATACATGCCATAACCATGCAATGCAAAAGAAACATATTCTTCCCATTAATTGGGATTATGGCTTTCCTTCATCAACCAATTAGGGTTTCAAATCATCTTATCACCCATTAGGGTTACGATTTACCTTTATTAACCAATTAGGGTTTCAAGATTACATCACATGGGATTGATCCCTAATTCATACTCCATTCATTCTAGGAGTACCAATATATACTCATTACTTTGTTAATACAATTTTCTTTCTCATCCTTACTAGGATGTTGATTACTTACCTTTCCTCTTAAGGTTTATTAGCTAACCATCATCAAATTGAATTAAACTCATTACATCTTAATGTTGCATTTAATATACAACATATATTACTTAGTTAAATACATTGGATTGGATCACACCTACCATATCGGGCATCATGGTATCTATATGCTATCATATTGTTTTTGAAATACAACCTTCACATCCTATCGTGTATCCATGTTGGTCATGTGATAAAACCACATCATCCTATCATGTATAGGATGTGTCCCCTAACACCATATTGTGTAACCATCTCGGTTTAAGTATCACTTAGTTCAAGTTATCCTCACATCTTATATGAGCTAGATGCTTGACTTTATATCGGGTATAATAGTATTCTTGATACCATATCATGCACTAGATATGCGACATATTGGGCATAGAGTGTATGCCTCATTATGTATCGTTTAAGTGATACCATGTCAGTTTTCCCATATTGGATTGTCATACCGGGTTCCTATATTGGATCTTCATATCATGCTTAACATATTGGTTCACATATCAAGTTAGTATATCAGGCAAACCATTATGCTCACATTCGTTCATTCCTTTCTAAGGATTAGTTGTATTATATAATTGAATAATCAAGATAGGTATCTAGTTTCTCTTCAACCCATCACAAAGTAGTGAGGGTATGTTAGGTTTCAAAGACATATCAGATTTCAAAGGCATATCGGTTTTCACCTCTTCATCTAGGGTTTTTCTCATCATATCGGTTAGGATGTACCATGTCATACAAGAGATCAAGTATTACCTTTGTATCGTGTATAGGGTGTAAGTAGGTACCTCCCATATCGTCCATAAGACATGCCTCATATCATATATGAGGTATCACCCATCTTCATATCATGTTAACCACCATCTTGGGTTCCATATTAGATTTAAGGTACTTTCAACCCCATATCGGGTTGTACCATGATGATGTCATCATCATCAACCTCAAGACCTTTGTCTTTCTTTTATAAATCATGGACAACAATCCTAACAACTTATGGGAACTCAAAGGAACATCAATTTGATCAAATGAATTCAAAATCTAAAGTAATCAACAAGTTCAACAATATTGAAAGTGCATAATAACATAGTTGGGTTTAAGTTATACAACCTGCCTCTAAAGCAACTTCCAAGATTCAAGATCCAACTCTTCACATTCCAAGGTTGAAGATGAGCTTCTCTAAGATCCAAGACTTGAGCTCTTCAATACTTGCACAATATCTTCCCTCCTTGTGGCTGATATCACCTTGCTAGGTTGATATCCCCTTCTTGGCCGATATCCTTTGTCTTTGGCCGTTACTAAGCTCTACAACTCGATACTCCTTCACATATGCATGATGCTAGAGTGGAATACATGATATCAAAGAGAAGGATGATAACAAGATCCAAAAATTCTACTAATAGGTGAAGAGAAGAGTATTTATACTTGGTGTTTATGAAAAGGAGTGTAAGAGGTGTCGTTACCTTAAGCTACTAAGTGCCACATAGCCATGCATGGATTGGCACATGTATTTGCATGAATCCCATCTTTATCTTTGTCATGCAAAATAAAAGCTCAAGGATAAAGCAAAGGATAAGGGTCGAGCCCCTTTTGGTTATCTTCTAGGGCAAGTTACTTCCACTCACCTTATTATTATATTCAACACAACATTTTCCAAACAAAAGTTGCAAGTCGATACATATAACTTACTTGAAGTGCCTATCCTATCACGGGAAAAGTCAAGAGTCAATAAACTGATAGGAGACTCCCTCTATGGCTCCTTGTCTGATAGGGACTCCTATATCAAGTCCTCAACTTGTTTTGAATCAAACAAAGGCTATAACTACACTGCATTCTTTGTCTCTTTATTTACCAAGAATGCTATCTCACCAAGATGATTCAAACATAGTGTTTCCTTCTTTCTATCTCCTTTAGGTAATACTAGAGAGGAGTAGGGACACTCTAGAAGAGGTAATTTACACATCAACCCTATATTTTAGGTAATTTACAATTTGTACCACAATTGATGCAGAAAGCACTTAGCATTATTCAAACAAGTTCTCTCTTAGAATTTAGGCTTTCCACAAGCCAACACTTAGCATCATTCTCTTTCTCATGATGTTTAGAACACTTAGAGTACATTTAACATGTGACATTTGCAACATAACCCCTCATCTTGGTTAAATTCCACTTTACACTCAGACTATTACATAATGCACACATAGTTTGCAAATAAGCTCAAACTTGAAAATTAACTTCACAAAAAGTCTTAATTGCTTTTCAAAAGATCATAACAAGTTTGTAAGTAACTTACTTAAGCAAAACTTCTAGGGTTAAGCCATAAGCCTGGTCAGGGATGTTAAAATTATCAACCCCTAAAAAGTATTTCGTCCCCAAAATCTCAAGAGAAAAGAGAAGGGTACTTCCTCCTCATCTCTTCCTCTAGTTCCCATGTGGCTTCTTAATCGCCATGATGATGCCAGAGAACTTTCACAAGAACTATGCCTTTCTTCTTCAACTTCTTGACTCTTTTTTGAAGAATCATCACAGGGCCTTCCACATAGGATATGTCTTCATTTAATTCAACCTTTATAGGTTGCAACACCATCTCTGTATCAGGATGACACTTTCTCAGCATAGACACATGAAACACTGGATGTAGTCTATGTAGCTCAGGTGGAAATTCCAACCTATAAGCTACCTTTCCAATTTGTGCTATCACTAGGAAAGGTCCCATAAATCTAGGAGCTAACTTACCCTTCTTCCCAAATCTAAGAACACCTTTCCAAGGAGAGACTTTGAGATACTCTCGGTCTCCAACTTGGAATTCTAAAGGTATATGACGCTTATCGACATAAGATTTATGTCTATCTTGTGCATCTTTTAACTGTTGTTGTATCACTTTAATCTTTTGAGTTTTTTATTGCACTAACTTAGGATCAGAAGTTGGTATTCTCCTATTTCAAACCAACATAATGGAGATCTACAACGTCTACCGTATAATGCTTCATATGGTGCCATATCAATACTAGCTTGATAACTATTGTTATAGGCAAACTCTATCAAGCTCAAATGTAAGTCCCAACTTCCCACAAACTGAAGAACACATGTTCTAAGCAAGTCCTCCAAAGTCTGTATAGTCCTTTCAGACAGTCCATCTGTCTGAGGGTGAAATGTTGTACTAAACTTCAACTGCGTACTCAAATCTTTATGTAGTTGTTCCCAAAAACAGCTTGTAAACTGAGTACCTCTATCAGATACAATCGTAGCTGGACCTCTATGCAACCACACTATCTCTTTTATATAGATATGTGCAAGTTTCTCAGTGTTATAGGTAGTTTTGATAGGAAGAAAATGTGATGTCTTAGTCAACCTATCAACTATCACCCAAATGGAATCATGACTTTTGGCTGTCCTTAGTAGACCAACCACAAAGTCCATCATCACGTGATCCCATTTCCACTTAGGTATAGGTAGGGGTTGCAATGTTCCAATAGGTTTTTGGTGTTCTGCTTTAACTTGCTGACCGAACACTATATAACAAACTCAACTACATCTTTCTTCAAACCGGGCCACCAATACATATCTTTTAAGTTATGATAAATTTTAGTGCTCCCTGGATTCATTGCATACATGGATGAGTGAAATTCCTCCATAACTAACTTCCTTAAGTTATTGGCATTAGGAACTACCATCCTTCCATGATAACAGACTATCCCGTCTTCTAACTCATGGAAACCATCTCGTTTCTCACTACCCAACTCTGACCTAATTTGCTGAATCACAATATCAGCTTGTTGTGCCTCTTTGATATGTTCTCTCAGAGTAGGTTTCACATGCATCTCGGCTAACAATACGGCTAGAAAAGACACTTCTAACTGCACTTTCATTTGTCTCAGAGAGACAATCGTATCCCGCTTACAACACACTAAATAATTCAATTGTGCCTTATCTATGGGTGGAGACGAAGACTTTCTACCGAGTGCATCTGCCATTATATTGGCTTTTCCTGGATGATAATCAATTATACAATCGTAGTCTTTGATTAATTCCATCCAACGACGTTGTCTCATATTCAACTCATGATGTGAGAAAATATATTTAAAGTTTGTATGATCTGTGAAAATCTGACACATTTCTCCATAAAGATAGTATCTCCAGATTTTCAATGCGTGAACCACTGCAGCTAATTCTGGATCATGTGTCAGAGAATTTTATTCATGTTTCTTAAGCTGTCGAGATGCAAAAGAAACTACATGATCACTCTGCATCAACACACAACCTAGACCATTCTTAGAAGCATAACAGAAAATAGCATATCCCATTCCCTGCTCAGGTAAAACTAACACAGGTGCACTAGTCAACCTCTCTTTCAGCAACTAGAAAGAATGCTGACATTTGTCATTCCAGAAAAAAGGAAATTCCTTCCTGGTCAACCTGGTTAGGGATAATGCTACAGAACTAAAGTCCTTGATGAACCTTCTGTAGTATCCTACCAAACCTAGGAAACTACAAATCTTAGTCAGTGTCTTGGGCTGTTCCCACCCCACAACTGACTCTACTTTCTTAGGATCAACACGAATACCTGAAGAAGATATAACATGTCCAAGAAAAGACACTTCTGATAACCAAAATTCACACTTGCTAAACTTAGCAGACAACTTATGCTGTCTCAACAAAGTCAAGGCTTGACAAAGGTGTTGTTCATGTTGTTGGCCACCTCTACTGTATATCAAGATGTCGTCTATGAAAACCACTATAAACTGATCAAGGAATGGCTGAAAGATTCTATTCATCAACTCCATAAATGTAGCTGGTGCATTAGTTAGTCCAAATGACATAACTACAAACTCATAATGACCATACCTCATCCTAAAGGCTGACTTAGGTATCCCACTCTCCTTGATGCATAACTGATGGTATCCTAATCTTAGGTCTTTCTTAGAGAACACTGTTCCACCACACAACTGGTCAAACAAATCATCTATCCTTGGCAGAGGATATTTGTTCTTAATAGTCACCTTGTTAAGCTGTCTATAATCTATGCATAGTCTCATAGACCCATCTTTCTTTTTAATAAAAAGAAATGGAGCACCACATGGTGAAGTACTCGGTCGAATAAGACCTTTCTCAAGCAACTCCTGTAACTATTTCTTGAGTTCTTCCATCTCAGCTGGCGCCATCCTATAAGGTGTTTGGGCTATGGGTTGCGTACCTGGAATAAGATTTATATCAAAATCAATCTCTTGGGGTGGAGGAACATCTAGAAATTCCTTAGGAAACACATCTTTGAATTCCCTGACAACATGAACTTCAGAAGGACTAGGACTCTCTGCTCTAGTGTCTACCACATGTGCCAAGAATGCGAAGCATCCTTGTCGCATCAACCACTCTGCTACCATTGCTGATACTAGACAAGTTGAAGGAATCTTTCTGTCCCCCTGAAAGACTCATGTCATAACACTGTGCGTAAACATAGCTTGCTTGGAACCACAATCCAAGACAACTTTATACTTCTCTAGGGTATCCATCCTGAGAATTACATCAAACCCATGCATTTCAAGTGGTATAAGATCCACCTGAATGCTATATTATGAGAACGAAAGAACACAGGGAGAACATACCTCCCGCAACACTGTAGATCCGACTAATAATGTTTCTAATAAAAAACTATCCATTCTACGATTGACAGTTATATTGCAGTCATAAATCATTTCTCGAGTCATAAAGGAATGTGTAGCACCCGGATCAATCAAAACAGATACGAAACAGGATGAAGACATATTAGAATGAAACAATTCCATCTGACTTGTCACCACTTGTGGATTAACCACTACCTCCGGCTGATTGATAACATAGAATTTCATCATTGCCTGTTGCCGACCTCTTGCTCTATTGGATGGTGTAGATGATCCTACTTGTGATGCTTGTCCACATCCTCATGTGCCACTACTGAACTGTTGTCTCTATGAGCCTTGCTGACTCTGCCTCGGTGGTTGGGTTACTTCCACATCTGTAACTGGACAATCTTTTATCACATGTCCAGACTGCCTACACCTATAGTAGACTTTGTCCTCCCGTTGCAACCTAGGTGGTCCTGTTACTGACATTGATGCTGAGCTATGGGCTCCACTTGGCAGAAAACTATAGCCTCTACCTCTGCTAGACGTCCACTGTGTCTGAGCACTAAACCTCTGTGGTTCTACTGGTGCAGTAAACCTTGGTTTCTTAAAACTACCAAACCTCTGACCCTGAAATTGTACATGTACTTTCCTACTATTTGCCTCTCATTTCTCAGTCATAGACCTCTCTGTCCGCCTAACTGACTCCACAAAGGTGGAAAACCTCTCTCTATTCTCTAGAGCAGATACTTGTGTGGTTAATTTACCATTCAAACCTTTCTCAAAACACCGAATCCTCTCCTCATCTATAGTATCCATGTGCGGACAAAACCATAGGAGCTCCATAAACTTAGCTTCATACTCATTAACCTTCATCGGTCCTTGTCTAATCTGATCAAACTGCGAGATCTTCTCATCCAGATAAGTCATGGGAAAGTATCTAGTGACAAACTCTCATCGGAATTCCTGCCATCTGACCTCAACACCAGGTCTTTTCTCTTCTTTGATGGCCAACCAATGGCCAACACTTCCTTTCAGAAGGTACATAGCATGCTTAAGTTTATCAGCCTTCGAAATGTCAAGGATCCTAAAGTCTTTCTCTATCCTAGTAAGCCATGAATCTACATCTGTTGGGTCAGTTATACCATCGTATTTAGTAGCTCCTACCCAACACAACTGCTCAAAGGTCTTACCAGATCCATGTCCTTCACTGGGAACTGTTATCCTAGGGGCTGGTGCTGGTATCCGGTCATCCATATGCGTCATCGCATTCATGATTTGCCCAAAAAGAGCATGAAAGGCTGGGTTCTCTAATAGAGTTTGGTTAAGTTGGGGATTCTCAAGCACATGTTCTTCTCTAGCCTGATCCCTTACACCACCTCCTGATGCATCAACACTGCTCTCAACAACGTGTTCTTCGTGTGCTCTAGCCATCTTTCAGTTTTTCTTCTTCTCTTGTATGAGGAGAAGTCATTATAAGATACACTGGAGGACACTAGAACATACTCAACAAACTTAATCCAATGTTTCTGTAGACTCAGTGAACCTTAGGCTCTGATACCAAAACCTTGTGACGACCTGATAACAAATCAAGTTGCCACCATTAATAATTGCAGAATAACCATAAGCAGCGGAATTAACAAAAATCACTAAGAATTAAAACCATTTTGCACACAGATCCTCTTCCAGGAAACTCTTACAAAAAGAACCAAAACTTTATATGCAAGTGGTTCATATTGTACATACATTGTAGTGTCTCACCTCGAGGATAACAAGTACTAGTTGCTTTACTTTAACATGTACAACAACAACAACATCAAACCTTGAGTTAATCAAACCAAAATCTCAAGTCGTTCATAAAAACCATTAAGAACTATCTCCCAAGGACCTGAGAGTACAGAGACGACACATAGGACTTCTATCTACAAGATACGACAAACAATATACTCAACCTGAGCTACTACTACTATCCCTGCTGATGTGGTCCTTCCTCTGCAGTTTGGTTTCTACTCCCTTGTCCATGTCCACCTAAAAATTGTGGATCCCACGGGGTGAGACTATTGTCCCAGCGAGAGATATAACTCTCAGCCAACAATATTATTATCACAGGAAATAGTATTTAAAATTGAAAAGAGGATATCTTTATGCAATTAGCAAGCTTATTTTCAATATAAAACAATGACATTGATAACAGAGTTATAAGTCATCTTTTTGCTTTATGAGGAATATGAAGAACATGTATAACATCTATCTACTTAAGATGTATAAAAGTAATAAGGAATCAACCAATGTTTTCCATATTCAATCCTTAAACAAATATGCAATACGGCTGATTACAGGTTCACAGTCACACTTATGCCCAGAGGAGATGAGGTATACCACTCATTCTCCAACTGACCACTAGTAAGTCCAAATCAGTACCATACAAGGTTAGTGGCAGAGCTGAATTTGAAGACCTCACCTGTCCTGATCAGTATGAGATAACTGGCATGACATCTTTTATCAACTGCAATTAGCTATGTCGGGGTATAGTGGCATATTTGCTTTAGAGTTACATCTGTAGCATGTACTCTCTTCGAGAGAAGACCACTGAGCTTTCCCGATTTATTTGTCATTAGGAAGACCACTGAGTGATCTTGGTTTAGTTTCCTTAGGAAGTCCACTGAGCAACCTGGTGTAATTGGGGAGTCCACTGAGCACCCCTATTTAGTTTGGGGAGTCGACTGAGCACCCCGGTATAATGATTACATATTCAAAAATATACCGAGTAAAACTCATTTCACCATTTAGCAAATCCTGACACTGAATGGATCTATGGTCTGGGAAACTACATGATAACATTTAACTTGCTTAATTAAGTGCATTACAATATCTTTTAGCATCAATCAAGTTACAAACAAGAATTATATCAGATGCTACAAAGAAAGATACAATATGTCTATGAAGTACTTTCATGATTCTTTGGAACACATATAACACTTAGAATCTCAATCTCTTATCATCATCATGCTTGGGTATTCAAAACCTTAATTCATCACTGAGTATTGTCACCACTTAGTAGGTAACCACTACCTCTAGGTCATCAGACCAAGGTATTAATTCACATAGTTCACAATGCTCATTGAATCTATATCACATAAACATCATAGCTCTTACTTAGCTATGCACATCACATTATGATACCTGCATGGTTAATATATCATGCTAACAAAAATATCACATACATGTCATAACCATGCAATGCAAAAGAAACATATTCTTCCCATTAATTGGGATTAGGGTTTTCCTTCATCAATCAATTAGGGTTTTAAATCATCTCATTACCCATTAGGGTTACAATTTACCTTTATTAAACAATTAGGGTTTCAAGATTACATCACATGGGATTGATCCCTAATTCATACTCCATTCATTGTAGGAGTACCAATATATACTCATTACTTTGTTAATACCATTTTCTCTCTCATCCTTACTAGGATGTTGATTACTTACCTTTCCTCTTAAGGTCCATTAGCTAACCATCATCAAATTGAATTAAACTCATTACATTTTAATGTTGCATTTAATATACAACATATATTACTTAGTTAAATACATTGGATTGGAACAGACCTACCATATCCGGCATCATGGTGTATATATGCTATCATATTATTTTTTAAATACAACTTTCACATTCTATCATGTATCCATGTTGGTCATGTGATGAAACCACATCATCCTATCATGTATAGGATATGTCCCCTAACACCATATCCTTGTGACCGATATCACCTTGCTAGGTTGATATCCCCTTCTTGACTGATATCCTTTGTCTTTGGCCGTTACTAAGCTCTACAACTCAATACTCCATCACACATGCATGATGCTAGAGTGGTATGCATGATATCAAAGAGAAGGATGATAACAAGATATGAAAATTCTACTAATAGTTGAAGAGAAGAGTATTTATACTTGGGGTTTATGAAAAGGAGTGTAAGAGGTGTCATTACTCTAATGTCCCATGATTTGAGGCCTCAGATAGAATGATCTTAAAAGGAATGATTGGACTACCCATATCACTAAGGTGCACCTCCTTTTCCGGGAGCCTATTACTAAAGAACTCCATAGTTAAGTGTGCTCAACTTGGAGTAGTACTAGGATGGGTGACTAGTCGGGAAGTTGATCCTGGTTTGTGCGTGAGTGAGATTAAAGCGCGCAGTTAAGGCTAGTGGTGGTCTGTGTGGCCAGTCGTCATTCCTGAAACTCTACTAGAGCCTTGGACAGTGGACCCGGGCATTATAAATGGTATCAGAGCCATAACCCCTCCAGTAGGTGGGGCCCACATGGGCATGTGGCATGCCATTCTTGAGCCGTACGGTCTAGGCATGTAGGAAAGGGCTATCCATGGTGATGTAGCCACTCTTATGCTAGTATTCCGTGATCGGGAGCTGGGTGTTCATGGGCCATCTTAGGTCTGCACTGAAATGGGGAAATATTATGAGGCTGCATAGTTGAGCCTTGAAGAGGACATCAAGAGTCTAGGTGGGGGGATTGTAACGTCCTAGGATTTGAGGCCTCAGATAGAATGATATTAAAAGGAATGATTGGACTACCCATATCACCAAGGTGCACCTCATTTTCCGGGAGCCCATTACTAAAGAACTCCATAGTTAAGTGTGCTCAACTTGGAGTAGTACTAGGATGGGTGACTAGTCGGGAAGTTGATCCTGGTTTGTGCGTGAGATTAAAGCATGCAGTTAAGGCTAGTGGTGGTCTGTATGGCCAGTCGTCATTCCTAAAACTCTACTAGAGCCATGGACAGAGGACCCGGGCATTATAAGTTTAGTCTTGAATGATGACTGAATTGATTACTAAAGCATTTAAATAATTGATTCACGTAAAAAATAAGATGGCTACACTATCAGACAATCTTCTCACACAGTGAGATGGCCTTCTGGAGTGGCAAACATTCGTCTCAAGGGTTGAGATGGGTGTTTGGAGAGCGAGGCTGATTTGAGTTGAAATTGGCTATGGGTTGAACCGACCAGCTCAAGTAGATTCACTAGATCACCGTCTGGGTGAGCAAGACAACCATCTCACATGGGTTTGACTTCTAGGTTCGGTTGAGGGAAGGTTCTAGATACTTTCCCAATTTGTTTCAATTCCTCATTACTTGGAGTGCATGAAATTTATGTCTAGCATTAATGGGAAACAAATTTCCAATTTTGTATGCAATTTGGAAACTGTTAAACAATCATCTCACAGAACTATATGACCATCTTGCATGCCATATGATCATCTGGGATGCCAGATGACCATTTCATTGCTGTAGGTTTCAAAAATTCAAGATCTTCTAGTTGTTTTCACTCCTGCACAGATTGGGAACCCTAACCCTGGCCTGTACTATAAAGAGGGGTATTGGGGGCTTCCTAGAGCACAACACAGATAGTTGATAATCAGTTGCTCTGATAATTGTTGTACTCTATGGTTATGGTAACCAAGAGAGCCCAAGCAAGTCCTACCCGACTAGGGAGGGATAGCGAGGGAGAGAACAACTAAGATCATTATTTGGGAGAGCAAGTTGGCGAGTAGTACGCTAATGGAAGGGATGACACTTTCCTGTCTGTTCTAGTAGGATGACATGAGTTCTAGGCATTCCATGTGGACTTATCTAGAGGAAGGAGGCCATTTCCTTCCGCTAGGGGAACAACATCAACTAGAAGTCTGTTAATAGAGGAGTTGTAGCATATGATGACATTCGAGGCTGCAGTCCATGGTGCAAACCAGGAGGCATATCAGTCAGATGAGTCCTAATGCAATTGGAAGACAGTTGCACATCTATGACAATGAGGACATGTCATTTTACTTGCTCCAGGACCAGGTATATCCTCAAAAGCATCCTTCCTATCTTATAGTTATTGACATGATCCATTGGTACATGGGGAATATGGTAAATAAATTTTTTGTTTCTTTTTCATGCTCTGTAGCCATATTTCCCTACAGTGGTACTAGATCCAACGTCAATCTACTATGTTATGGGATATTTAATATGATCAGATTTTGGTTTTATCATTTTATTATTGCATGTGATGTGAATAATATCTATCAAATAACACAATAATCCCAAACATATATATATATATATATATATATATATATATATATATAAAGAGGTTATGATGGTGGATGAGTAGCATGGTTATGGTCAATAACCTCTATTATCTTTGCATGGTTGTGTGGTTGGTTTATCATTTTATCTTGATTTGTGAACTGAGCCTCTATATCATCTTCTCTACATAAAGTTAATTCTTTCCTACCCCGGATCCCTCGAGTGTAACACGAGGTTTCTCAATAATTATGTAAAAGTAGGATAGTTAACTTTCTGATTATGAAAAAGATGATGACGTCTTAAAGACGAGCTGACAAGATGGAGGACCAATGAGGACCAGATGGACGAGGCAAATCTATCAACCTCGTGGACCCAACCGATCAATAGGAGGAGACAACAGATGGTGGACCGCCAGAACCATATGACCAGTGAGACAACCAAACAACTGTCTAAGAGGTGATCTGATCAGTGCAAGGGTTGAACTAATCAACCCATATTGGCAAGCACGGATTTTCATCAACAATAGGTTTCTACATGTGATGTGGACCTAGGATGATGTAATTCCTTGTGGCTCCAAGGAATTACATTAGGCTGGCAATAACCATCACTTTTGTTTATTGCATGTTTTCATTGTGGGATATAGCATGTATATGATACATACTACATATGTGGTGATTGGATAAAGTATATGTATTTATACCAACTGCCTCAATCAAAATACTAAGTCTTAGATTCTTTCTAAAGGTGACACACATGAAAACCTTCATCGACCAAGCATAGGTTACGCTAAAGTGTTGTGTGTCATCTATCTCGTGGAAGTTTGATGATAGATTTGTAGGTCCTAATAAAGCATGGTGCATGCTCTATCATTTTTGCTTTTGGGTCAGGCTTAACTGGTGATGCTTAAAGAGTCTAAGACCAAAAGTATACATATGATTTTGGCAAGGAGTTTTGGATGTCATCTATCCCAGAGTTGCATATGATGCAAATGCCATGATTTCCTACCTTAATAATTGACTATGGATGCTAGTGTAGGCCGGGTAATAGTTGAATTATTTTGGATCTTGGCCCACTAGAATATTGTACACTACAATATTTCAGATTGATATGTGAGGTCTATAAATTTAAATAAAATAGTGGGAACGATAATAATTATAGACCAACCAATATCGTAAAAATTTTCAAATCAAATCAAAAGTTTTTGAGAAATGCAAATTATCTCTTGTACAATCAAATTAGAAACAAATTCATATTGATATCACTCTTGAAAAAGGGCAAACTTGACGGGACAAATTTCCACTACTGTTTTTGTACTTTGAGAATGGTTCTCAATGAAGAGTGCAAGCACTACGTCCTTGACAAACCAATGCTAGAAATACCTACTCCTAACACACCTAGGGCACAATTGGCTACTTATTGGAAGCATACCAATGATCCCTTGGAGATAAAGTACCTTATGCTTAGCTTCATGAACTATGAGTTGCATGAGAAGTGTGAGGACATGAGTATTCTTGAGATGGTAACACATCTTAAGAAAGTGACACTTGGTTTGGAAAAGCAAGAAAGGGATGATATCCTAAAGGTGGTACTTGAGTCTAAGATGACAGAGGGAACCTCAGTAGAAAAACATGTGCACAATATCATTGGACACGTGTATCATCTTGAAGAACTGGGATTTACCTTGAGCCAAGGGTTGGCCACTGATATGATTCTAAAGACAATGCCAGAATCATATAGCCTCTTTATTGCATGTTATCATGTGAATAATTTGGTTGGATAGATTTTAGACTTTCTTGCCATGTTGATTCATCTTGAAGAAAAATTGAAGAAGGAAAAGCTTATGATGGTGATCAGCAGAGCTGAGTCTAAGAATAAAAGAAAGACTGACAAGAGTTCTTAGGTCAACCCTAAATCTAAATCTTCAACACTCAAGATAAGGAGAAAGAAAAGTATAAGAGGAACTCATCCTTTGTACTTGAAGGCATTCAGGAAGAAGAAGATGGTGATGGTGATATCCACTTTAGGTATATACATTATTGGGATAAACCTATCTACTTCATCATCATGGGTACTAGATACCGGATGTGGATCTCACATATGTTCTCATACGTAGGATTTGAAAGGAAGTAGGATTTTGGGAAAAGGTGAGGTGGAACTGTGAGTTACTAATGGTGCAAGAGTTGTGGCTAGTGCAGTTGGAACCTATAGTATGTATATGTCCATAGAGCTTGTAAAAAAGCTAAAGAATTTCTATTATGTGCCCGCTATAAATAGAAACATCATTTATGTATCTTGTATGGACAATGATGCATTTGAATTCCATATTAAAAATAGTCGATGCTCTATTTCAAAAGATGGGATCTTTTATGGAAGTTCCTTAATGGCTTATGGTCTTTATTTTTTAGATCTAAAGACAAATATATATATGTAAATAAAAAAAGACTAAAACTCAACAACTCAAACAAGACATACCTATGGCATTATCGTCTAGGGCACATAAATGAGAATTGCATATCTAGACTCCATAAAGATGGTTATCTGGACTCTTTTGATTTTGAATCAATAGAGACATGTGAGTCTTGTTTGTTGGGTAAGATGGACAAGACCCCCTTCACTAGTAACAATGAGAGGGCTAGTGATCTATTAGGACTCGTACATACTGATGTGTGTGGACCTTTTGGAACGGCCACTAAAGGTGGGTATCTGTACTTCATTACCTTCACCGATGACTTCAATAGGTATGGATGTGTTTATTTAATGAAACATAAGTCAGAAACTCTTGAAAAGCTAAAGGAATTTATGAATGAAGTACAGAAGCAACTTTGGTAAAAGTATTAAGACACTTTGTTTTGGAGAGATGGACAATACTTAAACCAAGAGTTTGAGAACCTTCTTAGAGCCCATGGGATTGTATCCCAAAGGACTCCACCTGGAACACCTCAGCATAATGGAGTATCAGAAAGAAGGAATCAAACATTATAGGATATGGTGTGACCGATGATGAGTTTAGTCGAGCTTCCGAATACCTTCTGGGGGCATGCTCCCGAAAACCGCTGCAATTACACTAAACTGAGTACCATATAAATCAGTTCAAAAGACACCATATGAGATATGGACTAGGAACCGTCCCAAAATGTCTTTTATCAGGATATGGGGGTGTGAAGGTTGTCAAGAAAATGTTTCATGAAAATCTTGGCCCTAGATATGAAAAATGCTATTTTGTTGGATATCCTAAAGAAACCATGGGATACTACTTGTATAATCCATTTGACAACAAAGTGTTTGCTGCCAAACATGATGTATTCATTGAAATGGATTTTATTTCCAAAGGAATTAGTGGGAGGCAATGGAACTCGAAGAGGTTTGAGATCAACAAGAAAACATGGAACCATTCTATGTATAAGAGGAACCAAGATAATCACATAGTGTTGTGGAATCCAAATTCATCAAGTAACACAGGAACGTCATAGATCTAATAGGACACGCCTTGAGCCTGAAAATTTTGGATATCTTGTAACTCAAGAAGGCACTGAATTGGTCATAGACGATGAGCCAATATCCTATCAAGATGTTGTTGAGGGAGCACAGTCTGAATATGGCTTGAGGCCACGATGTCTGAGATGAAATTCATGTATACCAACAAAGTTTTAACTTTGGTGGGTCCACTTGAAGGGGTAAAACCCATAGGGTGCAGATTGGTATTCAAGAAGAAGACTGAAATGGATGGAAAAGTTCAAACCTATAAGGTCAGATTGGTTGCTAAGGGTTTCAAACAAGCTCAAGGTGTTGACTATGACAAAACCTTTTCTCTAGTGTCCATGGCTAAATCCACCAGGATCATGCTTGCCATTGCAACTTATCGTGACTATGAGACTCAACAACTGGATGTTAAAAATGCATTACTTGATGGGAATCTTCTCAAGGATGTGTACATGACACAACCAGAGGGATTTATAAATCCAAAAGATGCAAATAAAGTCTATAAGCTACAAAGGTCAATCTATGGATTGAAGCAAGCATCTCAGAGCTTGAATCTTCATTTTGATGAGACAATCAAAGAGTTTAGCTTCATTCAAAATGAAGCTCAACCTTGTATGTACAAGAAGGTTTGTGGGAGCATAGTAACATTCCTCATATTATATGTACATGACATACTATTGATGGGGAATGACATCCCTACTTTACAAAAGGTAAAGACATGGATGGGAAATATGTTTTCTATGAAAGACTTGGGAGAAGCATCCTATATATTGGGGATATAGATCTATAGAGAGAGATACAAGAGGCTTCTTGGACTAAATCAAAGAGCATACATTGACAAAGTGTTGAAGCAGTTCAGCATGGAGAACTCAAAGAGATGAAATCTTCTTGTGCATCATGGTGTCCACATCTCTAGAGATCAATGTCCCAGTTCTTGTGAAGAAATGGAACACGTGAGCTTGATTGCAAATGCCCCAACAATTGGATCATTCATGTATGTAATGTTGTGCACCCCTCCATACGTCTCGTATACCTTGAGAATGACGAGAAGATATCACTTAGATCCAGGTGATGCTCAGAGAATAGCCGTGAAGAACATCCTCAACTACTTGAGAAGGACTAAGGATCAATTCTTGGTCTACAGTAGAGAGGAAGAGTTGATACTAAAGGGTTACACTGATGAAAGCTTCTAGAGTGATCAAGATGATTACAAATCACAATCAGGATTTGTGTTTTTCCTTAGGAACATAGCTATAAGCTGGAAGAGTTCTAAGAAATAAATAGTTGTCAATTCTACAATAGAGGATGAGTATATTGTTGCATCAAATGTAGGAAAGGAGGTCGTATGGATGAAGAAGTTCATTATAGAACTTGGAGTCGTTCCAAGCATCAACAACACAATCAAGCTATATTGTGACAACAATGGAGCTATTGCACAAGCTAAAGAACCCAGATCGCATAAGCACTCAAATCATATACAAAGGCGGTCCCATCTTATACGAGAGATTATACAACAAGAAGATTTAAATATTTACAAAGTACCAACTAACAAAAATGTTGCTAACACATTGACAAAGGCACTTCCACAATAGAAGCGTGATGGACATGTTAGATCACTTGGAATATGATTTATAGGTGATTGGATATAAGTGCAAGCGGGAGCCTATTGGTATGTATGCTAGAGAGATAATCATGTGATGATTGTAATGGCATAATTTTTAAATGATTTGATTAATAAATAAAGGCTAGCTTCCAATTTATTATGTTTAATTTAGTTATGAGGTAACGATGTAATATTATAAATGTCAAGATAATAATATTACTCAAAGATGTATGTCTTCAAGTATGTGACTTGAGGAAATGAGGTCATATAGATGTTAAGAGTACACACACACACACACACACACACACACACACACACAGATATATATATATATATATATATATATATATATATATATATATATATATATATATATATATATATATATATATATATATATATATATATATATATATGTTCTCATTATGTCTATAATCAGTTGTTATTGTGGAAGGTTGATAGACAACAATAACACATAATACCGGAGTGTGAGTTGGTTGATGACTAAATCTCATTAGTCATGATATGGCAATATCTAACCAAGCACAAATACATGTTAAAGAACAATGTATCAGATAGACCCATGTGAGACTGACACATGGAGGCCATCATAATGGAATTCATAGTCATCTCTCACAATGATGGTGGTGGTTGTGGTTCTTAGATGTGAAATCATTGTAGTCATCACACGTTGTTCGGTGCACTTTGACATCATCAAACACAGTCCTGAAACATGGTTGTTATAACGGTGATGATTGGGTGACTATGACAAATCGGGACTGACTGTGAGTTTATAGATGGGATTTGTCCCTCCTACAAGAGTATGATATCCTAGGCCTCTTTCTTAGAAAGACTGAGAAATGCATGGCCATGCACACGTGAGTCAATATGTGATATTGAGCTTACCTATATCTCATACAATCTGCTCTTTCTTCAATAAACAAAATTGAATGTTGAAGAGGGTGACAACTCCATGCCTCGAGTTCAATCTGGATATTAGTGACAAAGGAACTATACAAACACTATAGCACCATACATAGATTGTAGGTTGAAGTTATTCTACAACTTTACATTTACTTGGGTAGAATTGATGTGTGACTAGGCACCACTCATTGCTTGCAATGTCATAAGTTTTTATGGTCACTCAGTGCCAATGTAATATGGGACCTATAGGGTCACACACATAGGTCTTGACCTAGAAGAGGAGTTCAATCTTGAATAATGATTGAATTGATTACTAAATCATTTAGGTAATTGATCCATGCAACAAATCATCTTGCTACACTGCCATACTATCGGCTCAGAGGGTGTGAAGGTCGTCTAGAGTGACAAACGGTCATCTCAAGGGTTGAGAATGGAATTTGAAGAGCCATGCTTATTCCATTAGAAATTGTCTATGGTTTGAAACGATCGGCTCGGATCAGCTCACCAGACGAATGTCTGGGTGAGAAAGATGGGAGTCTTGCATGGGCGAGACTGCCTAGTTTGATCAATTGAAGGTTCTAGATACTTTCCCAATTTTGTTTTTATTACACATTACTTGGAGTGCAAGAAATTAATGCCTAGCATTAATGAGAAATGAATTTCCAATTTGGTATGTGATTGGCAAATAGTGAAACGACCGTATCATAGTACAAGATGACCAACTCACATGCCTAGGATGCCATACTACCATTTTAGTTGTCACATGTTCCAAAAATTTAAGATCTTTTGGTCCTTTCCTCTCATGTACAAACTAGGAACCTTAACCCTAGCCTCTACTATAAATAGAGGCATGTTAGGGGCTTTCCAAAGCTCAACACAAAAAATTGAGAATCAGTTGCTCTGACAGTTGTTGTCCTCTCTGGTTGTGGTAACCAAGAGAGACCAAGTGTGACGCCCCGCGTCACACAAAGCGAGATTACTCAAAACAAAACTGCAGAAGAAAGATTAAACAAATAGGTTACTGGAAAAAATACTAAAAATTAAAACCATTTTCATAAAACTGCCAAACATCAAAAACCTTTGCATATGAGTCCTTTTGCGTCACAAGCACTTAATGTGTGTGCCATCAGCCTGATATAAGAAAACTTGTTCCAGAATATATATACATATATCCACCACAATTGTGCACAAAAGGGGCACACAAGACAACCATACATCAAAAGACGTCTACAAAACATCCCCAAAGACTCGAGTGTATAGAGACAACTCTAGGACTCTAATGACAAAAAGACATCTAGCAGCACTCCCAACCTTGTCAGCTACCGTCTTTCTTGTTGCTCCTCAACCTCTGTTACATGATCTCTACCTCCTCGAGCATGTACACCTAAACAGGATGTGGGAAATCCACGGGGTGTGATTCCAAATCTCAGTGGGAGGTATAACTCTCCAGCAACTCTATTATTATCATGGATAAGATGATTAAAGCAAGTGGTAAAGTTATAACCATGACAAGTAGGTAATCATTATTAACAGGATAAGCAATTACTATTGGATTATGAAACATCATAACATCATAAAAGGAATATGAAGAACATGTATATTAACTGTCTACTATACTTGTATAAAAGCAAGCAAGGCCTCATCCAATGTTTTCATATTTGATCCTACACAAGTATACTACACATTTGTTCACATATTTTATTTTGCCTCGAGGATTTGAGTCGTACCACCCAAATCCATTCGACCACTAATAAGTCAAAATTGGCGTCATACAAGGCCTAGTGGAAGAGTCAAAATCCACAACCTCACCCCCTCAGTCAGTACTAATGAACCTACAGTGACATCATCAGTCAGACTTCTACCATCGACATATAGTCCAACTATACAAACCAAACCCGCCTTGGTACAAGTCACTGCGCTAGTGAAACTAAGCTGTGGCCCATAGCCCCACTCTTCCCAAGGTATGGCCAGAAGCCAATCCTGTATCACATATCACTGAGCTACGGTCCGAAGCCGCACTCTTTCTAGGGTATGGCCCACAACCAATCTTGTATCACATATCACTGAGCTACGACCCGAAGCCACACTCTTTCTAGGGTATATCTCGCATCCAATAATGTATCATATATCATGGACATAAGGAGATAGTCATCCTCACTCCTGAATATTCAAAAATATGCGCTATGAGTTAAACTCATTTCACCATCCAGCAGATTGTGACACTGAATGGATCTATGGCACATGCCAAACTACATGATTATGTTCTACTTGATTAATTAGGCCATTTAAGTGTCATTTAGCATCAATCAAGTTACAACATATAAAGTTTAAACAAGTTCTAAAAAGATAAGGGCATAAAATATTACCAACAAATATCTGAGCATATAAGGTGTGATCTCATCACATTATCAGTTGATGTTTACCAATCACAAAATTTTTCATCACAAGGACTACATACTTAAAGGTAGCAACCCCTCACCTCATTACTAAGAAAATTATCACCTCATATTGGGCAATAAATCATCACTAGGTCATAAGACCCGTTTACCTCCTTTTTTTGTGATACCAACATCACCATGCCTCATAAGGCCCATTCAATCATATCATAAACACCATAGCTCTCACCTAGATATGATTATCAACTGGTGTTAACTGCATGGTTAGAGACTTATAACAAGAAAGATAATACTTCATCATTACTACCATCCCATAAGGATTTATGTCATTCACACTGCATCAATAGGGTTACGATTCTATTTAACCAATTAGGGTTTACAGGATTGGATCCACAACCAATCTCCATTTATAACTACCATTATCACCATAGAGCATCTTATGAGATTAAAGGTTATATAAAAGTATCACTCTTTTGTTGTTCATACAGCCACCCCATACAGTATCATATCATACCATGTAACCCTATCATTAACATGATGTAACATGATGTAACATGATTACCATTGCAAGGTATCAGTTTCATATGGTTAGAGGGATCTTGGTTCATCATCTACATGTTTTGGCCTAACCACGCCAAGGCGTGTCAGGCGAGCTCATCCAAGGGTACCAGTTTAGACCATCTTATGGTGTATCGGGTTAACTGCACATGAGGTATATCGGTTTAGCACCAAGGTGTCAGGTTAGCTACTCTTGAAGTGTATTGGTTTAACACTCATGGTGTCGGGCTAATACTTGCCATTGGGTGTCGACTTGTCACCACCATAACATGTCGACTACTTCTATTCAAGGTAAAAGGGCCTAGCCTCTCCAAGGTGTGTCAGTTAATACTACCTGAAGGTGTCACGAGCAACCCTACTTGAAGTGTGACAGGCAACCCTAAGTGTGACATGTTGTTAGGATTAGGGCATTGTCATGTTGACCTCTTACTCAACCAAGGCATCATAGTTTGGCACTCCAACTCACAAGGAATCCTCATGGTCATGATGGGGTAGTACCCTCTCATATCATTCCAACACTCTAGAGCATGTTAGTTGATCTCCTCTAGAGCATGATGGGTTAGACCCATAAAAGCCTATCAGTTTAGCATTCCCATGTTTCCACTTGTTACATGATGTGTTAGTTTAAACACCACAAGTCATGACGACCACTCACAACTTAGTGTGTGTCAACTTGTCATCTTCAACCATAGGAATATTAGCCACTAGCCCATCTATTTTCATGGCAAGAAAGTACAACATATGGATGGCAAACTAACAAGATTCCTTCCCCAAAATAGTTACCAAGACCATCATAAACTACTAAAATATAGGAGATGAATGATTTAGAGATGAGAAACAACATAAGAACATGAAAGAGTGAAATAACAGAGAAGGCTAAGAGATATTTAACCCCCTGAATGATCACCACCAAGATCCAAGCTCCAAGGTCAAGCTTCAAGCTCACAAGCTCAAGGTTGAAGATGACCCTCCACTTGATTGCCACAACACCTCCAAGGAAGAAGATGAGACCAAGGTTAAGATAACTCAAGATGAAAAGGAGGTATCCAAGATCCATGGCCGAGAAGAAGAAGAAGAGAGTTAGGAAACATAGCTTACCAAGGTAGAAGATGAAATATGATCAAGGAACACTACAACTTGGTACTCATCCTCCAAGATCCAAGAGAGCCTCCCTAGCTCCTATAGCTTCTCAAGGTTGTCCACCAAGAATGAGAGAAAGCAAGGATGGCCAAAAGGATCCTCTTGCATGGAGAGAAAGAAGATTATATATGTAACATCTCAGGATTTGAGACCTCAGATAACATGATCTTAAAAGGAATGATTGGACTACCCATATCACCAAGGTGCACCTCCTTTTCCGGGAGCCCAACACTAAAGAACTCCATAGTTAAGCATGCTCAGCTTGGAGTAGTACTAGGATGGGTGACCAGTCAGGAAGTTGACCCCGGCTTGCGCATGAGTGTGGATAAAGTGTACAGTTAAGGCTAGTAGTGGTCTGTGGGACCAGTCGTCATTCCTGAAACTCTACTAGAGTCGTGGGCAGTGGGCCTAGGTGTTACAAATGGTATCAGAGCCATAACCCCTCCAGTAGGTGGGGCCCACATGGGCATGTGGCATGCCAGTCTTGAGTCGTGCGGTCCAGGCATGTAGGAAAGGGTTGTCCATGGTAGACGTAGCCACCCTTGTACTGGTACTCCGTGATCGGGAGCTGGGTGTCCATGGGCCATTATGGGTCTGCACTGAAATGGGCTCAGATTATGAGACCATATAGTTGAGCCTTGACGAGGACATCAAGAGTCTAAGTGGGGGAGATTGTAACATCTCAGGATTTGAGACCTCGGATAACATGATCTTAAAAGGAATGATTGGACTACCCATATCACCACGGTGCACCTCCTTTTCCAGGAGCCCATCACTAAAGAACTCCATAGTTAAGCGTGCTCAGCTTGGAGTAGTACTAGGATGGGTGACCAGTCGGAAAGTTGACCCCAGCTTGCGCATGAGTGTGGATAAAGCATGCAGTTAAGGCTAGTGGTGGTCTGTGGGGCCAGTCGTCATTCCTGAAACTCTACTAGAGTCGTGGGTAGTGGGCCCGGGTGTTACAATATACTAAGGGAATGAGAGAGAGATCATGGGACAGGTTTCATCACCTTTAGGTGCTTAGGTGACACTTGTCCATGAAGAAGGGGCCACATGCAACAACATGCAAGATGTGGTGATATGATCTAGTTAGATCTCCCCCTCTTGGTCCTCTACCAAGATGATGGCTTCACTAACCCAATATGCTAAAACCCTACACCCTCACAAACTGATACACCATAACCCTACACACTCACAAACCGATATGCCATAACCCTACACACTCACAAACTGATACACGGCCTCTCCAAGGCTCTCTAACCTGAGATAACACATGTAAGTGCAAAACACACATCACTCGTGTGTTCTTAACATCACCTAGGATGTTACCACACAACCAAGACCCAAACAAGGCGTTTATCTCTCACTCCTCTAGATGATGCCAAGAGAGAGGAGGAACACTATAGAGGTGGAAAATTTGTGCATCAACCCTTGTTCTGGGTGAATTGCAACTTGCATCAAAACCACACCACAAAACACAAGCATCATCCAAACAAGCTCAAACAAGAAACTTAAACTTTGTACTGGCTCTAATTACATCTCAAATGATTAGAGAAAGGTTTTAAGTTATAGACTTAGGCAAAACAAATAGGGTTATCCCAAAACGTGGTTCAGGGTCCTTACAAGCCATAAACCCCTAACATGGATTTCACCCCTAAAATCCTAGGATAAAAGGGAGGGGTACTTCCTCCTCATATCTTCTTCGAGCTCTCACGTCACTTGCTGAACACCATAATGATGCCAAAGAACCTTCACAAGAAGTAGGTCCTTCCTCTTCAGCTTCTTCATTCTGTACTCAAGGATCAACATTGGACCTTCCACATAGGTCTTATCTTCATCAAGCTCTACCTCCATAGGCTGCAACACAAACTCTGTATCCGGATGACACTTCCTCAACATACTCACATGAAACACTGGATGTAACATGTGCAACTCAGGTGGCAACTCCAACCTATAGACCACCTTCCCAACATGTGCCACCACTAGGTAATGTCCCATAAACTTGGGAGCCAGCTTACCCTTCTTTCCAAACCTTAGAACGCCTTTCCAAGGAGAGACTTTCAAATATACCTTGTCTCCCACTTGGAACGCTAAGGTTCTATGATGGTTATCTGCATACGAATTCTGTCTGTCCTGTGATGCCTTCAACTGTTGCTGGATTGCCTTGATCTTCTATGTCATCTGTTGCACAATCTTAGGGCCAAGAAGTTATACTCACCTATCTCATACCAACACAATGGAGATCTGCAACGCCTCCCATAAAATGCCTCATAAGGTGCCATGTCTATTCTACTCTGATTGCTATTGTTGTAGGAAAACTCTATCAAATTGAGGTGTATATCCAATTTCCTGAAAACTGAAGAAAATAGGCTCTCAACAGATCCTCCAAGGTTTGAATGGTCCTCTCATATTGGCCATCCATCTATGGGTAGAAAGCAGTGCTAAACTTTAACTGCATACCCAAAGCTATGTGCATTCGCTCCCAAAATCGACTCATGAATTGAACCTATATCAGACATGATAGTTTCTAGAAGACCGTGCAAATGTACAATCTCATCCACATTGATATGGGCAAGCTTCTCTGTTGTAAAAGTCATCGTCACATGAAGGAAATGTGCAGATTTGGTAAATCTGTCAATGATTACACAAATGGAATCATAGCCTTTGGCTGTCCTAAGAAGACCAACTACAAATTCCATGGTCACATGATCCCACTTCCACTATGGTATATGCAATGGTTGCAATGTCCCCGCAGGCTCCTGATGCTCAGCTTTAACCTACTAACATACAACACATCTCGCAACAAACTCATCCACATCCTTCTTCAAGCTTGGCCATTAATACATATCCTTCATATTATGATACATCTCACAACTACCTAGGTGCATAGCGTACATGGATGAGTGAGCCTCTTCGAGCACCATCTTTCATAGGTTATTAGCATCAGGAACCACCACTATGACATGGTAACAAATTGTCCCATCGTCTGACTTGTGGAAACCATAAGGATTTTCACTACCAAACTCTGATCTAATCCGATGTATCATGATATCCGTGTGTTCCGCCTCTTTGATATTCTTTCTTAGCATGGGCTTCACATGTAAATATGCCAACAGACCTGCTAGCAAGTAAACTTCCAACTTAACATTCATCTAACGTAACGAAACCAACATGTCTTGTTTGTGTCACACTAAAGAACACAACTAGGCTCTATCCATAGGTGAAGATGAAGACTTCCTACTTAACGCATCTTCCATGGCATTCACCTTCCTTGGATGATAATCAATCATGCAGTCATAGTCTTTGATTAACTCCATCTAGTGATGTTGTCTCATATTCAACTCCTATTGTGAAAAGATGTACTTTAGGTTCTTATGATCCGTGAAGATCTGACACTTCACCCCATAGAGGTAGTGTATCCAAATCTTCAAAGGATGAACTACAATAGCTAACTCCAGATCGTGGGTCAGGTAATTCTCATTGTGTTTCTTAAGCTGTCGGAAGCAAAAGAAACCACTTGCTTATCCTACATCAGCACGCAACCCAAACCATTCTTGGACGCATCACAGAAGACTATGTATCCTTTTCCTTGCTCAGGCAAGATCAAAACCAGTTCACTTGTCAACTTCTCCTTCAATGTATGAAAAGCATGTTGGCATCTGTCATCCCAGATGAATGGTACGCCATTCCTCATTAACTTTGTTAGGGGCAAAGCGACAACACTGAAGTCCTTGATAAACCTCATGTAATAACTTGTCAAACCTAGGAAACTACATACTTCTGTCGGCATCTTTGGATATTCCCACTCTATCACCGATTCCATCTTCTTGGGATTCAAACATACTCCCTCAGTGGATATAACATACCACAAGAAAGCTACCTTCTTCAACCAAAACTTGCACTTGCTAAACTTGCCCTAAAGCTGGTGTTGTCTCAGTATGGTCAATGCATGACGAAGATGTTATTCATGTTGTCGATTGTCATGACTGTATATCAAGATGTCATATATGAATACCACCACTAACTGATTAGGAAATAGTGGGAACACAATGTTCATCAAATCCATGAATGTTGTTGGTGCATTGGTTAGCCCGAACGACATAACCACGAACTTGTAGTGACCATACCTCATCCTAAAAGCTGACTTAGGTATGTCATACTCCTTGATCCTCAACTGGTGATATCTCAAGTCTATATTTGGGAACACTATTGCACCACACAACTAATCAAGCATGTCATCTATCCTTGGCAAGTGATACTTATTCTTGATCGTCACCTTGTTCAGCTGTCTGTAGTCTATGCATAGCCTCATAGACCCATCCTTATTTTTCACGAGTAGCATTGGAGCACCCGATGGAGATATACTCAGCCTGATGAAACCTTTATCAAGCAGTTCTAGCAACTGTCTCTTCAACTATGCCATCTCAGCTGGAGCCATGCAGTACGGTGTCTAGGCTATCAGTTGTGTGCCGAGAACCAGATTGATCTCAAAATCAATCTCTCATAGTAGGGGAACACCTGGAAACTCCTCAGGATACACGTCCTCAAACTCTCAGACAACTGACACCTCCTAAATACTAGGACTCCTTACCTTAGTATCCAACACATGTGCCAAGAACACCTTACACCCCTATCTCAAAAGCTTCCCCCCACCATTGCCAATACCAAACATGTTGGAAGGATCTTCCTATCTCCTTGAAAGATCCACTTCTCACCACCATCTATAAATGTCTCCTACTTGGAACTACAATCCAAGACTACTCTAAACTTCTCCAAGGTGTCCATTCCAAGGATTACATTGAATTCATGCATGTCAAGTGGTATGAGATCCACTTGAATGTTGTGCCCCGAAAAGGATAGGACATAAGAAGCCTGCAACACTACAAAACCAACTAGTGGGATTTCTAACAACAAACTATTCTTCTTGTGACCTAACAGGCAAAAAGAAAACTGTCAAGTACTTTACGAGTGATAAAATAGTGCATTGCACCCAGGTCAACAAAAATTGATACAAAGCAAGAAGAAGAAAAATCTGAATGAAATAAATCCATCTAACATGTCACTACTCACAGGTTGACTACCGCCTTCGACAGACTCATAGTGTAGAATCTAGTTGTTTCCTGTTGTCATCCCCATCCCCTACTTCCCTAAGTAGACAATCTGACTTGCGACACTTGACCACATCCTCATCCTCCTGCACTTCTATTCTACTCTCTTTGAGAGCCCTACTGGCTCTGCCTCACTTGCTGGGTCACTTTGTCGTCTCTCACCGGACACTCATGATTCATATGTCTTGTCTATCCACACTTGTGGCAAGCTCGGGTCTCAAACTGTGTCCTATACGACCCCATCACTGACATTGACATGGTGCTATAAGCTCCAGCAGGTGGAAAACTACGACCTCTACCTTTATTAGGTGACCAATGTGTTGGAGCACTAAACCTTTGTGATGTTGGCGGTGCGGAAAACCTCGGCTTCTTAAAGCCTCCTGACAAATTCCCCTAGGACTATGCAGACCTCTTCCTAGAACTTGTCTCCCACTTCTCTATAACATATCAGGCTATCCTCCGAATAGACTCTACAAATGTAGAAAACCTTTCTCGATTCTCCACAACAACTGTCGGGGTAGACAACTCAATGTTCAACCCCTTCTCAAAATGGCGAATCCACTCATCCTCCATAGCATCCATGTGAGGATAGAACCTCAAAAACTTCATAAACCTTGCTTCATACTCATTGATCGTCATGGATCCCTGTCAAATCCTCTCAAATTGGTTGACCTTCTCATCAAGTTACGTATCAGGAAAGTAGAGACTAACGAACTTACGTCAGAACTCCACCCAACCTATAGCCTCTCCAGGCCTCTTCTCCTCCTCTATGGCCCACCAGTGGCCAACACTCCCCTTCAGAAGGCACATTGCATGCTTCACTTTATCCACTTCAGGGATGCTAACAATCTTAAAGTCTTTCTCAAACTCCGTATGTAATGACCACATTTGTGCTTAACTGGTAAACTAGGGTTTACCTGAATGATTACATGTTTGATTAGATTGAACATCGTTTAGACTTGATTAATGATAGTAAATCAATTGTGATGTTTCAAACCTAAGAAGAAACTCTAACTATGATTTTAGTTTGAAGAATTAGGGTTTGAGAAATGTAAACCCTAATCGGAAAAAATTAGGGTTTTGATAGTACATGAATATGGAATTTGATCAGGATAGAAGTGTGGTAAATGTTTTTTCATATTTTCTACAAATTTTGTATTTAATTGAATTTTGGATATGATATGGATAACTCAATCATAAATATTGGTGAATGTGGTTCTCAGTCGACCTATACTTTGACCAAAATGATGATAGAGTGCTTTTTAGTAGTGTAGTGTTTTATTTTTAGTTATTTATTGGTAACTCCAAATGATCTAAAATTTTAACTGGATATCTGAAACTCAATCATAAATAACATGTAAAATTTTTATAATTTTTGGATGCGTTTAGACCATATCAGTAGACGAATTGTAGTAATATTTTTATGACAGGAAATTCAGCTGAAATAAGAGAAAGTATAGTGAGGGGTCAATGTGCAATTTACCCAAGCAGCTCAATTGCTCTATATGGTCAACCTAACACACTGGAAGCTGTCATTATTCATGATTCAAACCAGAGAAATGAAATCCTAGAGAGAGGGAGAGTTAGGGTTTGAGAGGAGAAATTGATGGAGATGCTGACCTAGGGTTTTGCGGTATGAGGAATGATGAAATCATGTCAGTTTAGCTTCTTTGCGTAGACTTTAATGGTGAATATTCTCTCAGATGTCAAAATTCCATCCCTCCCATGATTGGATTTAAAATCATATCAAATCAAGTCATTTTCTCACTCTTTCTTCATAATCCCTCATTTTTAGGGTTTCCGAGTTGAAAGGAAGAAGAATCGGGTGAATTGCTAGGGATTTGATATGAGATCGAGATTTTCAGGGATGAGCTATGTTTTTAAGGTGTTTTCACACCTTAGGGTCAGTGGGAACTTCCTTTAAACAATATTTTGCACGAAAATTGGTTAATTCATCCATAATCTTTAATTGCTAGTATGCGACTACAAACCCTGAATTCTCTGTTTGTTCTAAGTTGTTGCAAAATGATATGAAATGGATTCTTCCTCTATTTGGATGAAGTTCAGATGATAAAATCATATTAGAAATGTATAAAATACATCCTAATGAGAATTCCCTAAGTATTCGCAGAGGTTATAAGAGTAAACTGAAATATACAGAATTTGTCTATGACTGAAATTTGCTGTATAAGTAAACATAGAAAAATGCTTATCTAGATCCCCTTGGTTATGAATGATTGTTTATCGAAATTCATAGTACATATATGTCAGATACTATCTTGGATTTCATTCAAAGTGAATAGTGTTTGTTTGATATCTCAGTAAAGAGGGTGAAACCCTAGATGCGAGGAAAGTTGGATATTTGCGAATAGATAACGTGAAATCGATTCGAAGAGATTTTCTTGACATGATAGACTTTATTTATTCAATGTTACTATTGATGCATGATATCCTAGTGAATGGCATGGAAACCCAAATTCAACTTAGTTCCAAGGTTTCATACATATATTGATTTTATAAGATTTTTTGATAGTAGTCTTTATTCAATGAATGCTTATGTCGCATGAAATCTTTATGGGAGCCATGTGAATAAGTTGTTACCTAGTGAGAGGTGACAAGATGTGTGATGGCCTTGTGATCCATGAAAATACTTGCACAACTAGTGAAATGAATACCTTGGTCTAAGGACCTAGAGGTAATGGTACCTGTTACAGAGGTAACAATGCTATGTGATGATCCAAGGGTTTGAATACCCAGATCCAGTAATCATGATAATGATGTGAAGGGATGAGAATTCCCAGTAATGTGATAAGGGATTGAGATCCCATGTATCATGTGTTTTAGAGATTTGAAAAGTACGCGATAGATGTATTACACCTTTCTTTGTAGCATTTGTGGTGATTAAATGAAACCCTAAGGGTAGGGTGTTCAATGAATCAAGTATTGTGATATCAATGTTCTCAGTTATTATTAATAATTCTTGTCATGATAAGTAATTAACTCTTAATTGAGTTATGAAATGCACAACTCATGATTTGGGTTGATATGCATGATTATAGTTTGTCTGTTCCAAGTGGACATGAAATCTATTTATTTAAGAATTTTAGTCTACCTACATGTATAGCATGTTGATTACTCAGTATATTACAATGTTTTGAATATACTGCTCTACCAAGTTTAGAATGATATACATGTTGTATTATAACTTCAAATAAGTAGATGCGACACCATAGAGATACCAGAGTCAAGTATAAGTAAGAGAAGGGTACAATGTAGAAAGAGCTTTCTAGGAATAATAAAATAATAGACTTAGGAGCCTTGAACACCGTAGAACCCCTATGTGAGGTCTGCGCCTTAGGGGTGAAATGACCTAACCCTGGCATCATCTAGTATATGGGGGTCAGAACGTGCTATCAGGTGGCACGGGGGATGAAACCCTAGTGGAAGTCTCATTAAATTATAGTTTGTAGTGTCCAACATCAACCAGAAGTCCTGGTGGCACTAGAGTACATAAAATCCAAGAGTTGGCTTGACTCTCCGCCTGTGTGCTCAGGTTAGAGGAGTCCAGTTTAGGCTAGAGAGCCATTTTCCCTATTATAGACTAGGAGAGTAGTCAGACAGCATTTCCCGGGTGTGTTCACTAAGTCTTGTACGGTGTGATCGTAGTGCACTACGAGTCTTCATATGTAGAGTACATTGCATATGAGCAAGGCATAATAAAATGAATGAGAGGTCAAACAAGTGTGTACAGTTATTCAATTATTCTTTTTATGTTTCTGAATTATTAGTTCTCTTTATGATCAATCAAGCATTTCATATATTGATTCACTCTTATGGATATTTAGAGTATCCTGCCATATTTATGATTGTCAATTATTAGACTCTCTAAAGCTTTCTACTGTTATAATTGATATCAATTGCTCAAAAGTATATCTTTAATTATATCAGTGCTTTAGACTGTTTCTTTGAAGTACTCATTCACTGAACGAGTGGGCTCACCCCTCTACTCAAAATTTTTAGGGAAATCACATGGACTTGAAGAAGATCTTGCATCATAGTAGATTTGCCACAAGAGTTAAGTCTGAGTATAGTTAAGTTCAGTCGATCCCTGTCACTCTAGGTCCTTATATAGATTTGAGAGAGTTGTAAATGATGTTTTGTATGTTTGTTTCCTTAATAAGAGAGAATGCAAATGATTTTCATGTCGTATGTACATGGAAGTGTGAGAAACATAATGAATGTATGGATGTGTATCATTAATGTTGAGATTACATTAGAGAGATAAAAGTTTAATTCTCTTGTAAAGTTAGTTAATGTGGTTCAATGCGAGAAAACAAAGAGTTTGAAAAAGAAGAAAAAGTTAAGGGTGATATTTGTATTACGTTAAATCCTCAATTTATACCCTAATCTCATGATTAGTGGTAATTGTGAGATCGGGGGTGTAACAACTTGGTATCAGAGCCTAGGCTGAGTCGCCAGGGACCATTAAGTTAGTAAGTTAGAGTCATAAGTGTGGTAGATAGGAGATGTTATGATATTAGCTCTGGGGATTTGAGTATTTGGATATCCTGGCCAATTATTTGAGTACTTGGATCAACCAATATCAAGCTACTTTGTCTATTATTTCATGTATACCCTGGCCAGGTATATAGTGGAAGGATGGTCTAGAGAGGAACCTTAGAAATATTAGGGTTAGAAATAAGGTAAGTAACATGAATTAAGAGCATAAATATAAAATGAGATAGAACTTTCATTTCATATTATTGTTTTATTGGAGATGAATAGAAATGCTCTTATATGTATGAATTCAGATTATCAGTTTGTAGAATATATATGGTTCTTTTATATTGTTGTGTATCATGAAGTGATTCAATTATTATTTATATTCTTTGTATCAAGTAGACCAGAAGTTATGTTTAAATGAGTTTGCCCTAAGTGGATATTCTTTCCACATGTTTGAGATTAATAGGAGTTGATTAATCATGAGTACCTTTTGGCTTCAGGACTGCAGGTTCGGCTTGGTCCGACTGGCAAGATGCGTTACAGGGATCTAATGGCTCCTATTAACAATATAATAAGAATATAATCTGGATAAATTAGACACACATCATAGTGAGAATGTACATAAACTAAGATGTTGAAACATATGGGAAAGATTAGAATAGCTAAGAATCAGTTGGAACTGATATCTGAGATCCAACTTTGGGGTCTCATATGAGAAACCCTTAATTGGGAATAAAGGAACACGACATAAGGTTCTGATTAAGTTTAATTATTAGTATTATATGAACTCTAAATATGAAATATGGAAAAGATATGAGAAAAGTATGTAAGGGGCAAAGATAGTAAGAATCAATCATGAGGAATGGATTATATAACCGAGTACAATGTTTTTTATGTACTCCAAAGAAAAGGGAAAATAGAAGAAAAGAGCTAAGTATAAAATAAGTACATAGAAGTGAAGAGTCTTCAAAAGAGTTAAAGTGAAGAGAACTAGATGAGCATGTAAATCATAAAACTAGGATAAGAAACTTAGTTGAAACAAAGACAAATGTTGGAAATAATGAGCTTGATTAAGGAATAAGGGTTATGATATAATTGAGAGCATGAAATGTATACCTTTATTAATAAGTTTAATACATTCATCCTTACTACCTTTGGATTCTAAGTCTCTATAGAACAATAAACTAGTTTCTAAAAGAAGAACAAAAGGGTAGCTAAATAAATGAATAAGTCATACAAAGGTAGACTATATTCAAGAAGGAAAAACTTGATTGAAAGAGAAACTATGTCTCACCCATTCATGAGCCGTTTGATTTAAAATGAAGGATATGTAATGTATTAAACATGAGGTAATACTAGTAGAGAGATTATTGATTTAGAATTTCAATTTCACATTAGTAGAAGGATAAAATGAAATATATGCAACATGGTTTACATGATCATACACATAAAAGAAGCAACATGATCATAAGAGAAAACTAGAAGTTAAAGATGATATGTGGAATAGCAGTATATGGTAAGGGGATTATGGAAAGTAATAAAAAGGTTTGAAACATGGTGGAGTAATATAGATTATAAAAGAAAGAGGTTGCAAGATTCAAGAAAGTGCTAATTAGTCAAGTATCCTTGTTGATAATTAATTAAACCTACATATGAGAAATGTATTAATGAATGTTTGAAGATAAGAATTCTAAGTCTCAAAATCATCTTCTCTTTCATATCTTCCTCAATGAAAGAAATGTGGGAATGAAGTGATAAGAAAATGAATCATATATGATGCATAACCACTGTGGTAGAGACATCTAGTGAATGTAATAATGACACACAATATGATGATGAAACCCTAGCAGGGTAAATTGAGAATGTAATTTATCTGAATGGACAAGTAAGAGAAAGGAAATTCAATTGATAAGATAAGGAAGTCTTTAGTAAAACTTGTGAGATCCAAAGTTGGACTTTCAAATTAAGGGATCAAAGTCACATCACAATAACGTCATGCTACTGATAAGGACCAAACCCTAGAATTTTTAGAGTTGTAGTAGTTCAAGGGTTGTCACTAGTGATTTGACCTTGAATACTAGCATCTCTATAAAACAAGATCATGTGATTTGCACTATGAGAAGTAAACTAGAAGTAATAGTAATCCTAGCTAATCTGAAAGGTTGATGAACAATATGAAAATTATTTAGATCAAGGGGTAAGAAATAAATTTTAAATTTAACAAGTGTGTTTTGAACAAAATAAGAAGTGCAAGATGAGCAAAGTGTAATCTAAAACAAATTCTTGTAGTGATATATAGAATGATGAATAATCTATTCTTAGCTTGTATGTTTCAATTTTAGGGATGTTTAATCTACATGATTAAAATGAGAAGGATAAGTAGCAAAAAGTAAGTAGTAATGAATGAGGAGAGAGATAAGAGAAAACAATGGCTTTTAGTAATATGTGAATTTGTTTTTTGAAGTATAATTTGTTGAAGGTATATTAAGGGATGTATATTGGTTCTACGTATGATTTCAGTGTACATGTGCAAGCAATATGTTAATTAAAGGTGTCTGATAGTTGTAGTCATTCATACCAGTAATCCATCATAGTATTGTACAATTGTGGTATGGTGATATGAGTTGAATAATGATGGAACAAATGAAGGGTTACCCTGAATAAGGTAGTCTTACCTATTCACTCATATGAATAGAAGGGATGATAACCATATTGTATTGATATGTAACCCTAATGAGGTATAGCTTGTTATACCTAGATTTAATATAACTAAGTGATGGTAATTGGGTATGAATAGTCCTTGAATGACTAATAAAATCATGGAGTACTTTGTTACTATTGTTGAAACCCTAGTATTCTATAATCCGATGGTTACACCTTGAATTATGTGTGGGTTCATACTTGAGAATAATATAGAATGTGATGGTAATGCTTCACCTTATGCATCCATGATGCAATGGGGATGTCGTGAGTAGTATTGTAAATTATTGTTGAATGTAGTCTTCCAACTCAATACTTTTTTTTGCTATTTGAGTAGCATAATAGTAAAAATTCAAAACAACATGGTGAACTCTCTTTTGTGACTTAGAGGTAATACATAACAATAGTACATATTGAGCCGTATGAATTGAGATAGTTGGATCGGATTATCAATGTTGAGGTAACACCTCAAGAGTATGAAAATATTGAAATGGTCGTTTATCTCTCTATCCTATGATTGATTGTGGCATAGAGAATTTGTTTGTTGTCATTGAGAACTATTTTAACATGTTGTGATTAGAAAAGGAACAAAGGACTTAAAGTTGAAAACTACATTCAAGTATAAAATACAAGAATGTAATGACATGTAAGATTTCATAAGCTTAAAATAAACTTTGAATATAATTTGTTTGCGTATTTATGTTTTTGGGATGAAATCTTTTAAGGGGGTGAGAATTGTAATGACCACATTTGTGCTTAATTGGTAAACTAGGGTTTACATGAATGATTACATATTTGATTAGATTGAACATCGTTTAGACTTGATTAATGACAATAGATCAATTGTGATGTTTCAAACCTAAGAAGAAACTCTAACTATGATTTTATTTTGAAGAATTAGGGTTTGAGAAATGTAAACCCTAATCGGCAAAAATTAGGGTTTTGATAGTACATGAATATGGAATTTGATCAAGATAGCAGTGTGGTAAATGATTTTTCATATTTTCTACAAATTTGTATTTAATTTAGTTTTGGATATGATGTGGATAACTCAATCATACATATTGGAGAAAAAATTCAGAATATTTGAGTGTTCTTTGAATGTGGTTCTAGGTCGAACTATACTTCGACCAAAATGTTGACAGAGTGCTTTTTAGCAGCGTAGTGTTTTATTTTTAATTATTTATTGGTAACTCCAAATGATCTGAAATTTTAACTGAAGATCTAAAACTCAATCATAAAAAAATGTAAAATTTTCATTATTTTTGGTTGCATTTCGACCTTATCAGTAGATGAATTACAGTAATATTTTTATGCAGAATATTCAGCTGAAATAGGAGAAAGTATAGTGAGGGGTCAATGTGCAATTTACCCAATCAGCTCAATTGCTCTATATGGTCAACCTAACACACTATCAACTCTCATTATTCGTGATTCAAACCAGAGAAATGAAATCCTAGAGAGAGAGGGAGAGTTAGGGTTTGAGAGGAGAAATTGATGGAGATGTTGACCTAGGGTTTTGTGGTTCGAGGAATGATGAAATCATGTAAGTTTAGCTTCTTTGCATAGACTTTAATGGTGAATCTTCTCTCAGATTTCAAAATTCCGTCCCTCCCCTGATTAGATTCGAAATCATATCAAATCAAGTCCTTGTCTCACTCTTTCTTCATAATCCCTCATTTTTAGGGTTTCCGAGTTGAAAGGAAGAAGAATCGGGTGAATTGCTAGGGATTTGATATGAGATCGATATTTTCAGGGATGAGCTGTGTTTTTATGGTGTTTTCACACCTTAGGATGAGTGGGAACTTCCTTTAAACAATATATTGCATGAAAATTGGTTAATTCATCCATAATCTTTAATTGCTAGTATGCGACTACATACCCTGAATTGTCTATTTGTTCTATGTTGTTGCAAAACAATATGAAATGGATTATTCCTCTATTTGGATGAAGTTTAGATGATAAAATCATATTAGAAATGTATATAATACATCCTAATGAGAATTCCCTAAGTATTCACAGAGGTTATAAGAGTAAACTGAAATATAGGGAATTTGTCTATGACTGAAATTTGATGTAAAAGTAAATAGAGAAAATTGCTTATCTAGATCCCCTTGGTTATGAATGATTGTTTATCTAAATTCATAGTACATATATGTCATATACTATCTTGGATTTCGTTCAAAGTGAATAGTGTTTGTTTGATATCTCAGTAAAGAGGGTGAAACCCTAGATGCGAGGAAAGTTGGATGATTGCGAATAGATATCGTGAAATCCATGTGAAGGGATTTTCTTGACATGATAGACTTTATTTATTCAATGTTATTATTGATGCATGATATCCTAGTGAATGGTATGGAAACCCAAATTCAACTCAATTCTAAGGTTTCATACATATATTGATTTTATATGATTTGTTGATAGTAGTCTTTATTCAATGAATGCTTATGTCGCATGAAATATTTATGGGAGCCATGTGAATAAGTTGTTGCCTAGTGAGAGGTGACAAGATGTGTGATGGCCTTGTGAGCCATGAGAATACTTGTACAACCAGTGAAATGAATACCTTGGTCTAAGGACCTAGAGGTAATGGTTACCTGTTATAGATGTAACAATGCTATGTGATGATCTAAGGGTTTGAATACCCAGATCCAGTAATCATCATAATGTTGTGAAGGGATGAGAATTCCTAGTAATGTGATAAGGGATTGAGATCCCATGTATCATGTGTTTTAAAGATTTGAAAAGTATGTGATAGATGTATTACACCTTTCTTTCTAGCATTTGTGGTGATTAAATGAAACCATAAGGGTAGGGTGTTCAATGAATCAAGTATTGTGATATCAATGTTCTCAGTTATTATTTAGACTTCTTGTCATGATAAGTAATTAACTATTAATTTAGTTATGAAATGCACAAATCAAGATTTGGGTTGATATGCACGATTCTAGTGTGTATGTGCCAAGTGGACATGAAATCTGTTTATTTAAGGATTTTAGTCTGCCTGCATGTATAGTATGTTGATTACTCAGTATATTACAGTGTTTTGAATATACTGTTCTACTAAGTTTAGAATGATATACCTGTTGTATTATAACTTCAAATAAGTAGACACGACACCATAGAGATACCAGAGTCAAGTATAAGTAAGAGAAGGGTACAATGTAGAAAGAGCTTTCTAGGAATAATAAAATAATAGACTTAGGAGCCATGAACACCGTAGAACCCCTATGTGAGGTCTGCGCCTTAGGGGTGAAATGACCTAACCCTGGCAGCATCCAGTATACAGGGGTTGGAACATGCTATCAGGTGGCACGGGGGACGAAGCCCTAGTGGAAGTCTCCTTAAATTATAGTTTGCAGTGTCCAACATCAACTAGAAGTCCTGGTGGCACTAGAGTACAGAAAAGCCAAGAGGTTGCTTGACTCTCCGCATGTGTGCTCAGGTTAGAGGAGGAGTCCATTTTAAGCCAAAGAGCCATTTTCCCTGTTGCAGACTATGAGAGTAGTCAAACTTAGCATTTCCCAGGTGTGTCTGCTAAGTCTTGTACGGTGTGATCGTAGTGCACTATATGTCTTCATATGTAGAGTACACTACATATGATCAGGGCATAATAAAATGAATGAGAGTTCAAACAAGTGTGTACAGTTATTCAATTATTCTTTGCATGTTTCTGAATTATTAGTTCTCTTTACGATCAATCAAGCATTTCATATATTGATTCACTCTTACAGATATTTAGAGTATCCTGCCATATTTATGATTGTCAATTATTAGACTCTCTAAAGCTTTTTGTTGTTATAATTGATATCAATTGCTCAAAAGTATATCTGTAATTATATCAGTGCTTTAGATTGTTTCTTTGAAGTACTCATTCACCGAGCGAGTAGGCTCGCCCCTCTACTCAAAAATTTTAGGGAAATCACATGGACTTGAAGAAGGTCTTGCATCAGAGTAGATCTGCCACAAGAGTTAAGTATGAGTATAGTTAAGTTCAATCGGTCCTTGTCACTCTAGGTCCTTGTATAGATGTGAGAGAGTTGTAAATGATGTTTTATATGTTTGTTTCCTTAACAAGAGAGAATGCAAATGATTGTCATGTCGTATGTACATGGAAGTGTGAGAAACATAATGAATGTATGGATGTGTATCATTAATGATGAGATTACATTAGAGAAATAAAAGTTTAATTCTCTTGTAAAGTTAGTTTATGTGGTTCAATGTGAGAAAACAAAGAGTTTGAAAAAGAATAAAAAGTTAAGGGTGATCTTTGTATTACGTTAAATCCTCAATTTATACCCTAATATCATGATTAATGGTAATTTGAGATCGGGGTGTAACACCGTAAGCCACAGATATGTATCCACCGGATCAACCATCCCAGCATATTCCACCACCCCAACATGGCGAATCTGATCAAAAGTCTTGTCCTAATATCTGAAGATTTAGTATGGGGAACCAATGCCCTAGGTTGAGGTGAATGAATCATGTCCACCATATGAGTCATGGTAGCCATAAACTACCCAAAAAGAGATTGAAAGGAAGGATTTTCAATCATGGTTGGGTCAAACTGGGGGACTTCAGGCACCCGATCTTCTCGTGCCTGGTTCCTTGCACCACCACCTGGTACAACAACACTGCTTTCATTAGTGTGTTCTTCATGTTCTCCAAACATCTTTAAGCTTTGTCTTCTTCTACATAATCAGAAGTACCTATAAGACAGACTGGAGGACACAAGAATAGACACAAACCCTAGTCCTAGGTCCCTGTAGACTCAGCGAACCCAAAGATCTGATACCAACTAGATTGTGATGTCCAGTGCCACACAAAGTGAGATTACTAAAAACAAAACTACAGAAGAGAGATTAAACAAACAACTTACTAGAAAAAATACTAAAAATTAAAACCATTTTCATTGTAAAACACACAACCTTTACATATGAGTCCTTTTAGGTCATAAGCACTTATTGTGTGTTCCATAAGCCTGATGCAAAAAAAACTGTTCCAGAACATCTGTACATATATCCACCACAGTTGTACACAAAAGGGGCACACAAGCCAACCGTACATCTAAAGAACGTCTACAAAACATCCCCAAAGACCTGAGAGTAGTGGGACAACTCTAGGACTCTAACAACAAAAACACATCCAACAACACTCCCAACCTTGTTAGCTACTATCTTTCTTGCTGCTCATCAACCTCTGTTGCACGATCTCTTCCTCCTTGTACACGTCCACCTAAAAAGGATGTGGAAAACCCACGAGTTGAGATTCCAAATCTGAGTGGGGAGATATAACTCTCCACCAACTCTATTATTATCACAGATAAGATGATTAAAGAAAGCAGTAAAGTTACAACCATGATAAGCATGTAATCATTATTAACAAGATAAGTAATTAATATTGGATTATGAAACATCATAACATCATAAAAGGAATATGAAGAACATGTATATTCACTACCTACTATACTTGTATAAAAGCAAACAAGGCCTCATCCAATGTTTCCATATTTGATCCTACACAAGTATACTACATATTTGTTTACATATTTTATTTTTCCCTGAGGATTTGAGTCGTACCACCCAAATCCAATCGACCACTTCTAAGTCAAAATCAGTGCCATAAAAGGTCTAGTGGAAGAGCTGAAATCCACGACCTCACCTCCTCAGTCAGTATGAGTGAACCTACAGTGACATCATCAGTCAGACTACTACTAGTGACATATAGTCCAACTGTACAAACCTAGCCTACCTTGGTACATGTCACGATGCTAGGGAAACTGCACTACAACCTGCAGCTGCACTCTTCCCAGGGTATGGCCCACAACCAATCTTGTATCACATATCACTGAGCTACATCCCAAAGCCGCACTCTTTCTAGGGTATGGTCTGCAGCCCATCCTATATCACATATCACTGAGCTACGACTCAAAGCCACACTCTTTCCAGGGTATGGCTCACAGAAAATGTTGTATCACATATCATGGAAGTAAGAGGATATTCATCCTCACCCCAACATATTCAAAAATATGCGCTCTAATTTAAACTCATTTCATCATCCAGCAGATACTAACACTGAATAGATCTATGGCACATGGAAAGCTACTTGATTAGTTATGTCATTTAAGTGTCTTTTAGAATCCATCAAGTTACAACATATAAACTTTAAACAAGTTATACAAAGATAAGGGAATAAAACATTACCGACAAATATCTGAGCATATAAGGTGTGATCTCAACACATTATCACTTGATCTTTTCCAAACACCATATTTTTCATCACCAGGACTATAAAATTAGAGGCAGAAACCCTCATCTCATTACTGAGAAAATTATCACCTCTTAGGCAATAAATCATCATTAGATCATAAGACCCATTTACCTCTTTTTTCTGTGATACCAACATTGCACATGCCTCATAAGGCCCATTCAATCATATCATAAATACCATAGCTCTCACCTGGCTATTCTTATTGACTATTGTTACATGCATGGTTAGAGACTTATAATAAGAACGATAATACTTCATCATTACTGCCATCTCATAAGTATTTATGTCATTCACACTACATTATTAGGGTTATGGTTCTCTTTAACCAATTAGGGCTTATAGGTTGGATCAACAACCAAACTCCATTCATCACTACCATTATCACCATAGAGCATCTTATGAGATTAACAGTTATAGAAAAATAGCACTCCTTTGTTGTTCATACAACCAACCCATAGAGTATCATATCATACCATGTAACCCTATCATTAACATGATGTAACGTGATTACCATTACAAGGTATCAATTTCATATGGGTAGAGGGATCCCGGTTCATCATCTACATGTGTTGGCCTAACCACACCAAGGTGTGTGGGGTAATCTCATCCAAAGGTATCAGTTTAGACCATCTTGTGGTGTATGGGGTTAACTACACATGAGGTACATATGTTTAGCACCAAGGGTGTCAGGTTAGCTACTCTTGAAGTGTATCAGTTTAACACTCACGGTGTCGGGATGATACTTGCCATTAGGTGTCGAATTGTAACCACCATAACATATTGACTACCTCTATGCAAGGCACAAGGGGCTAACCTCCCCAAGGTGTGTCAGTTTAGCCCTACCTGAAGGTGTGACGGGTGACCCTACTTGATGTGTAACGGGCAACCCTAATTTGATAGGTTGTTAGGGTTAGGGAATTGTCATGTCGACCTCTTACTCAACCAAGGTGTCACGGTTTGGCACTTTAGATCACAAGGTATCCTCATGGTCATGACAGACTAGCACCCTCTCATATCGATCAAATCCTCTAGAGCATGTCATCTTAGCTCCTCTAGAGCATGACAGGTTAACCCAATCAAAGCCTATCAATTTAGCATTCCCATGTGTTGACTTGTTACATGATGTGTCGATTTAAACACCACAAGTCATGATGACCAGTCACAACTTAGTGTGTGTTGACTTGTCATCTTAAAACTTAGGAATATGGGCCACTAGTCCATCTATTTTCATGGCAAGAAGGTACAAGATATGGATGTCAAACTAACAAGATTCCTTCTCCAAAACATTTCTCAAGACCATCATAAACTACTAACATATAGGCGATGAATGATTTAGAGATGAGTAACAACATAAGCACATGAAAGAGTGAAAATAAAAAAGAAGGCTAAGAGTTATATAACCCACCTCAAGGATCACCACCAAGATCCAAGCTCCAGGGTCAAGCTTCAAGCTCACGAGCTCAAGGTTGAAGATGACCCTCCACTTGATCTCCAAAACACCTTCAAGGAAGAAGCTGAGACCAAGGTTAAGATAGCTCGAGATGAAAAAGAGGTATCCAAGATCCATGGTTGAGAAGAAGAAGAAGAGAGCTAGGAAACATAGCTTACCAAGGTAGAAGATGAAAGATGATTAAGGTGCACCACAACTTGGGACTCATCCTCCAAGATCCAAGAGAACCTCCCTAGCTCCTAAAGCTTCTCAAGGTCGTCCACCAAAAAGGAGAGAAAGCAAGGATGGCCAAAAGGATCCTCTTGAATGGAGACAAAGAAGATTATATACTAGAGGGATGAGAGAGAGATCATGGTAGAGGTGTCATCACCTTAGGAGCTTAGGTGAAACTTGTCCATAAAGAAGGTTCCACATGAAACAACATGCAAGACGTGGTGATATCATATAGGTTAGATCTCACCCTCTTGGTCCCCTACCAAGATCATGGCTTCACTAACTCGATATGCCAAAACCTTACACACTCACAAACTGATACACCATAACCCTTAACACTCACAAACTGATATGCCATAACACTACACACTCACAAACCGATACATGGCCTCTCCAAGGCTCTCTAACCCAAGATAACACATCAAGGTGCAAAACAAACTCATGTGTTCTAAACATCACTAAGGATGTTACCACACAACCAAGACCCAAACAAGGTGCCCGTATCTCTCTCCTCTAGATGATGCCAAGAGAGAGAAGGAACACTTTAGAGTTGGAAAATTTGCACATCAACCCCTACTATGGGTGAATTGCAACTTGCACCAAAATCACACCACAAAATACAAGCACCATCCAAACAAGCTCAAACAAGAAACTTAAACTTTCTAGTGGCTCTAATTACATCTCAGATGATTAGAGAAAGGTTCTAAGAAACATACTTAGGCAAAACAAATAGGGTTATCACAAAATGTGGGTCAGGGTCTTTACACCAAGCAAGTCCTACCCGACTAGGGAGGAATAGCAAGGGAGAGAACAATTGAGATAATTGTTGTAGGAGAGCAAGTTAATGACTACTACACCAATAGAAGGGATGACTCCTCCCTGTCCATTCTAGTAGGACAACTAGAGTTCTAGGTGGTCCATGTGGACTTCTCTAAAGGAGGGAGTCTGTTGTCTAATGTTAGGAGTACAACATCAACTAGCAATCCGTTGAGAGAGGATTTGATGCAGTCCGTGGTGAGAGAGAAGCTACTGCAGTCCATGGTGTAGACCCGGAGGCATAGTAGTCAGGCGAGTCCCAGTGCAACTAGAAGATAGTTGCACATATATGAAAACGGGGAGATGTCCTTGGACTTGCTCTAGGAGAAGGTATCTCTTCAAAACCTTATTTCCTGTCTTATAGTTATTGACGTGATCCTTTGGTTCATGGGGAATATGGTACATACACTTTTTTTTCACTACCTGCTCTGTAGCCATATTTCCCTACACTGTTTTCTTTTTCGAAGATCCAATCTTTAGAGGTCATCAATGTTTCTGGGGTCACTAAAAATGGAAGATCAGTGGTCGCTAAGGATGGAAGGCTAGAAGTAATGTATTCAACTACTGCAAAAATTATGTGATAGGCCCGACCGTGCCAAGATTGGCCCGATCCGTCCATCTAGGATAAATCTTTGATAATTGATATCTTCTTAAGTTTGGTACCTGCATGTCCCAAAATTGGCTAGTTGAGAAAAAATATATAAATTATCAAAAGATAAGAATCTATTGTTATTTTGCAAAAATTAAGGGTATAATGACATGAAACCATAAACAAATGCCTAGCATAAATGCCTGAATTTGGGTGTTATCAACCACCCCAATCTTAAACATTACTTGTCCTCAAGAAAGAATGTACTCCAAGAACAAAAACATAACATCCAAATTAATTTTTACAATGAATTCTAAGGTTAAGAAAAACATGTTAAAACATCAACTCTGATGATCCATGTTGTTTTAGAATAAACCCCCACCAGTCGAACACAATCATGTTGAAGTACGATCAAAGAGCATCCAGGAAAGATTAAATGAATTCACTATAATTAGTACTCATTAGGGTTTGAATCATAATTATACAACATTAAAACATTGTCACATAGGTGATCTGGAAGGTGATGGTGGCGAGTAATGAGCTACTATCATGTAATCATGTAGACCAATTAGGAACAATGTGCCTCCCACTTATTCAGGTCCTAAGAAGTAACAACAAGAGAAAGACTCTAATGACTTCTGAGGATCATGATTTGCGTCAGGTTGGTCCATTTAACAAGCAATAGTCCCTACAGTCTGAGCTAGTTGGTCTAGAGTAGTGCGATGAACTCCTCGTGCTACGCTCGAACCGAGCTTGTTATTGGGATAGTCTCATAGGTCTCCGAAGGGTTCATAAAGACTCTCTAATGAGCTTTTTGGGGTGGTTCTACTCGGCACAAATTAGCAGTGTTCATGAGCGCAATCATACATTGGTTGGGAATCATCCATCAATACTCCTGAAAGAGAAAACAAGCATTCATTTATGAACACTCAGGCTTTTATTCTCTACATTCCAATGTATAGGCCTCAGTGAGAATTAATTTGATTATTTTGGGATTTTTTGGGCGGTCAATCCTCTTTTGCAAATATTTTATTTTTCATCTTTTTGACTCAATATAAGGTGAGAGGGCACGTAGTCCATCAAGGAAAACACTTCAACCTGATTATAGCTAAAAAACTCATCATTATTCACTTGATACATGTGTGAAAAGTAGTAATTATGCTTCAAAGATTCTTGGAGTATAGACTAGTTTGTGAAAAGCGTGGCTTGGAGTTTTGATCAAACTTTATCTTTTTCTCACAGTTCTAAATCATGGGTTCCCCATTATCAACATAGATCAAGGGAGTAGCATTTTAAGCTTTGAAAAAAGTGCACAACCTTAAATTGATCACCAAACTTAAGGAAAGAGTCAATGAGGTAGTCAAGCAAGAGATTAAGCAGTTTAAGATGAAAATTGTGCATTTAGGTATAAAAATAAACATAAGGTTCAAAAAGGTTTTCAAATTATGAAATAAAGTTTTACAAAGCTAAAAATTTTACTCTAAATACAAGGAATGTTGAAAATAAACATGCATGCATGATATAATGAAATAGATGGAAAGTAGAAGATAGAAAGAGGTACTTTCACGGAACCGTTCTTACCCCATTCCCAATCCTACTGCCTAGATAGTAGTAAAAGGATTGAAGCGCATGTCTCTGAGTGGCCCATTAGGATCTATCACACTGACATATACAATAATAAATAATAACTCAAAAACTAAATATTTAAAGAACAAATAACCCAATATGGAGATATAGCCGATTTATCTTTGGCATCAGAGTATGTAGAGTGCGGAAGCGATCTTATTCAATATTCCAATTGTATTGCCTAAAATCAAGAAAATCGAGACACAATCATGTAATTGCACGGTACGCTATCAAAATCAAGCAAAGCGATTTATAACAAAATAGTATACTTGGCAGGACTTATATTCAAAAGAATAACAAGCAATTTGCAAAACCAACATTTATTCAACAAGTTTTTCAAGCAATTCGAGTTTTATTACGAGTTCCCATTATGTTGTAATTCGAGAAGCATGCTTATCTACTTTGTGTGACTCTATTACCCCAATGCGATGGGGAAGGTCACTAGGCTCCTTCTCACCATAGGAACATAGGAAGCTAATGTACAAGTCCCACCTCCAAATGAGGGGGTTGTTGTACTCAATATCAACATTATCAATATCATCATCATTATCAATATACGAGTAGTCATAATGGGCATGCAATTTGTGTTTTCATGTTTTTCAAAATATAGTATAGAAAAATAGAAGAATAATCATATGGAACAGTAGCTCATCCAAGTAAGTAGCTAAGCATACGGTCAAGAGATACAAAAGTATCTTCAAATACAATCAAGGAGGAGTTATATAATAGCATACCTTTCTAAATGAGTATTTGGAGTATAGATCCCAAGAAAGAGTAGATCAACCCCTTGAGTCAGATCCTAGATCAAAATATTGGATCAAGGGTCAAGATCATAGTTTTAAAAGATCATGCTTCACTATTTGAGATTAGGGTTACATTTTCCTATTTTTACCTTAGGGTTAGGTCATCAACAATATTTCCAAAAGTCTAACAATTATTCAAGTATCAAGCATGTTTCATGAATGGATGACCTACCTAGGTATATTTAGGAACACATGCCAACCCTGATTATCATCATCATCATTCAAAACTCTAGATCATTTTCAATATGAAAAAGTATCATTGGATTCTACATTAGATCAGGGAGATTCAAGGGACAGACATATGATTAAGGAGTTTGCAAGATTAGATTAATCATCATCACATTAAGAGTAAGCCTTATTTCAATGTATATGATTCATATTCTAGAGTAATGAGTTAAGAAGGTTAGATCTAACCCTTATGCTATCAAAATCGATTTGGTGTCTCAATATGATCATTAGAATCAGGAATAAGGGTTTCTCAAAGATTAATCATCATGGTTGAATCATTAGACAAATTAAATAAGAAAAGGAACAAGATTTAGGAATATCAATGACAAACATCAAGAATTAGGCTTCAAAAGTATTTTTAAAAGGTTTATTGGATTTTTATGATCAAGATTGACTATTTTTTGTCATTTTTGGAGTTCGGATGCATTTTCTATGATTAAAATGGGATCTGGACATTTAGAAGAACATCCAAGCAGAGAGGAGGTAAATACCTGAAAAGAAAGTCCGAGAAAATTTGATGGTTGTTGGAGTCCTTGGTCACTTTTGATTGGATCAGGATCTAGAGGCTGTGAAGTCGTCCGCTGCTGATCAAGAGCGTGAGGATGAAGGATCCAGGGAGGGGACGAGGACCGTCGATCTTGATTTGGATCAATGTGAACTACGATCTGAGGGTCACTATTTATCGTACCAAACAGAAGAACCCGCCCGCGAGAAGGCTTGCTCTATGACGGTGCAGCGGCCAGAGAAAAATAGGGGAACATGAGTGAGGGAGAGATAGGGAGAGGCGAGGTGCTGGCTTGGGTCGTCAGGGCTCACTGAAGGTGAGGGCCTAGTTTTTATAGCCCAAAGGGGCTAGGGTTAGGGTTATCGGGGAAGTCTGTTCCCATGGCGGTGGCCGAGTGAGGTGGCTCTCACTTGACCTTGATACGCAGGGATTTGTGGGGAAAAAGAGGATGTTCACATCTAGATTGGCACGGAATACATCCTGGTTCATTTGATATTTGAAAAGGGTCAAGAAAAATGAAACTGGGGTCTCGCCCCCCTGGTCTCCTCTCGTTGATTATGGGAGGTAGGTGACGACCTTGCTACCGTCCGATCAGGGCCCCAATCTGTGGGTGCCTGGTCTGAGGGTCAGGGATCATTCCCGATCTACTCACTAGATCGCAGGCCCTTAATAGGACGAAAAAAGCAAATAAAGAGGGATTTTGTGATTAAACTTCAAAAAATCATAGAAATTAGTAGGAGTGTCCGAATCGAGTGAAATTTGGACAATAGCTTCACAAAATGTAGAGAACCTTTAGAAAAAGTTTGAGAATTAGAAAATGAAGTTTGATGGACAAATTTTCTTCTTTGGACAAAGTGATGAATTAATCAAATTTAAGGTGTTATAATGTGTATAAAGTTCACATTGTTCACCATATTTGGTATTTGAGTCTCAACATTGATTATGAAGACAAGAAAAATTATTTGAGATCATGATAGAATATATTGAGGTCAAAAGAGTAATATTTCATTCTTATGCTAAAATCCACTTTGTCACAGGTACACCCTGCCACCACCCCGAGCTTCGAGCAAATCTCAAGTTGTGGATGGTATTTGATATAACTACTACTAGTACTCACTATTGAAGTACTAGTTCGACTTATTGGTGGTGTCTGGGTAATTCTCATAGTTAGAGTGCATCCCTTACTGATATTAGGATTATTGGATAAAATCCTGGGGCTGCTAGTGAAATGTCTCAAAGGGATGAAATGGCTTCTGGAAGGTTAGAGGAGGTAGTTGAGGGAAGACTATGTCGAACCTCTGCCTGAGGTGCTACACATATTTATTCAACACATTGAATCGTCGGTCTGAATCAGTCCTAAAAGATATCATCATCTCTTATAGGTTCCCCATGTTGAGGTTTGGGGTGTACTACTCCTGCTGAGGAGACTACTAATAAGCGGTTGAAGGCATCTCAGTATAGGGCCCTCCCTGATGTGGGATGTTGTGGAAGGTTGCCCATGTGTGTTGCTCAGACTCTTGGGCTTTTCGCACCTGTGGTGTCAAAGAATATGCTCCTATAGTGTCACCTACCTGACAGACATTGCCTTTGTCATCCAGGAGAGAGACATCCATGACTAATGCCTGATACGTGAACCCTACATTTGCAGGCAGTAGTAACTTGTGCCTATTGTGACCAGAGATATAAAGATATCCTCTACTGCTATCCTTGATCCCTTTTGAATGCATTAAGTGCTTCAAGCCCAACTTGGACCACTTATTCTTGTCCTACATGAATACCAAATGGTCATTGTTGATCTCAGATAGCGTTCCATGGACGTGATGATGTCGGTCATCAACATGAAGTTGTGTTGCTTTTTGTAAGAGTTGCGAAAGTGGTGAATTATGAAGGTCACCATATTTACCTTTCTATATATCACTGCACACCACATAATGTTGAGGCCAGCCATGTTGATCCCCCCTAACTATCATGCTTCTCCATGATGCATTTCACAATCACTTGGTGCAGATAACGAAGTGTCGGGTTGTGAATGTGTGAAGCTTTAGCAACCCTGGTGATGTATATATCCTCCCCAATAATCATATTCCAAGATTAGGGAGGGTTAAAATCATCATCTCCTTTCTCCAGCCACCTCCTGGACATCTCTATGTAGTCCTCTGTAGAACATGACAGTCAGTTGTTAAGTTGGTCTTCAGTGACCTGGTGGCGTTGGTTCAGCATGCAGAAATGCATGACCTTGTGATGTACGTCCTCAGGAGGCTCGAGCCTAGCGTAGAGATCATAGGTAAGTCTATAATAAAGTCACAATGCAAGTAGGTGAGGACATTAAGACCACTACTATCAGGTATTTATCAGCCTGGGCCTATATGCCGAGTTTGATGAGGGTTATAAGGTCAGGATGTCTTGATTCAATGAGGTTATTATTGTCCTTTCTCAGAGCTTCAAATTGTTTCTTCTGCTTCATGTTTCGGAATGAAGGATCTGGGATGAAGCTCTAACAGACATCAATAAGAGTTGGTCTAGATCTACTAGTCTGGACTGAACCACGTGACGTAGTCGATCGGCATAAGGATGTTGACCGCTCTACTGAATCCCAAAGTTGATCCCCCATAGACAAAACTTGATGCACTGTTCCTTTTGATGGACCCTCCTGGTGTCCTATCGAAGTGTGCAGTCTAGCGTCACAGTGCAACCACATCTTACTGGAGACCTCCTCCACTCCTTCTGAATCACCACTAGAAGTATGAATCAGTGTGGCAGACATGCGACGGTAGTCTAAATCAAACTCTTATGACCCGAACCCTACTAAAGAAGGATGCATAGTTTCATATTTGTACGTTGGGTTTGTGGTCCATGTGGAGTGAGGCGGGTATTAGATTGTATGTGCTGCTGGTGAAGAGGATTTGCCTCCTACTTTCTTTCTTGACACCATTTGCTTGAACCTTAGTAGGGTGTTCTTCATTGTGTCCACAGAGATTCGGCCTTTGGTGACTAACCCGTGTGGGTTCGGCTGGACACGGTCAGGAAGAGGGATATAATGTTGTTGGTGGTGGTATTGGACCCAACCGAGTCAGGTTCAGAGCAGTTGGGCCATTGGTGTTAGAGATTTTTGGATACAGACCCTGACTGTGCCGACGTTGGGAACGACCATGCCGACATGGTCCCAGGAGGGTAGAGATGGAGGTGATCAAGTGCAGATCTACATCTTCGTCCTCACCAACTATGGGAATGACTATGTCTACATGGGCTCGAGCGTGTCAGTGAGTTGAAAGGTACATCTAGTGGAGGTGGCGAGATGGGATCATGTGGAAGGTAAAGGAGTGGAATCACTCCTACTACGGGTTGATATTGTGGAAGGGGACCACAGCGACATGGAAACAACAGTTGTTAGTGTTGTTATAGTAGCTTCCAACAGTTTTAGGAGGTGAACGGTGGGAAAATGAAGGTGTCCCAATCAGGCATAGGTGCAATAGTGTGGGTGGGTGGGGAGGGCAGGGTCACGACTACTGATGTGGCAGCCACTGTGGATGCTGGTGTCGTGTTGCTACTGTAAAAGGGGAGTCTCTAGATCAGCAGAGGAAACAACAAGGAGAACCACACTGGTGTCAATGTGCACTGTTCTAGACAAGGGGGCAGAGGCAGGGATCATTTTAGGGAAAGACAGGAGGGGAAAGGTATCAAAAAATGTCCCTATCCTAGTGTCATTTATAACTCGGGGTGCGTCAGGCCAGGCTGGGCACGGGCATGCTGATGTGGGCCCGGGCTGGCCAATGTGGGAGCTTTTGAAGAGAAACGAGGTCAAAGTGGGAAAAGCACTTTTGGTGGGGGAAAAAGTGGTCAAAGAGGGAAAATAGTCACGTAGATGGGTCAAACAGACAATCTTGTCAAAGATTGACCAACACACCAGTCAGTCAGACTTACAACTCTTTCGGTTTGACTAGCTTTTGACCATTGATCAAGGTCTGTGCACAAAAAGATGATTGTCGGGTAGTGTGGTCTCGACATGGTTGGTTCTAGGTGGGCCCGATCAGGCCGAGAGGAAAGACTCAAAAAGTCAGTCAATTTTTGGTCTTTTGACCATTGACCAAATAGTCAAACAAGGAGTGAACCTGACCATGCAGGGTTGGGAACAATCAGGTCTATCCTAGAAAATTCAAATAGTGTGCTCTTAATGGTGGAAAGTGAGAAGATATCTTCGACTTCTACCAAATGTTGGTCAGGCTGGTGGTTGAGTTGTTAGATAGAAACTCAGAATTCACTGCATAAATTCAAAAACATGACTCAAAAGGATATATGAATTCACTCTCTATTGAAAAGGATAGTACCATAGCAGTTGTTAGGGTGGAATGACATAAATGCATGCAATCGTAATAAAGAATATCTAAATGATGTAAATAAGAAAATTCAAATTCAAATAGTTAGAGGAAAAATAAAACTATAGTTGAAGAAATTGAAACAACTTTTATTATACAAAAATTAAGAAAGAAAAGGTTTGTAGGTGGCAGGGGGTGGCTGCCCCAGAACTCCTACACTCAAATCCCAAATTCATAGTTTTGGGTTGCTTATTACATGTGTATTGCTGAATGGATCTGGCATGCATGAGAACAATAGGTGGGGATATAAACTTTTTCAAGTCCTGAATAGATGAATAAAATCCAATAGTTTGGTGAAGGCATCTCTCTATTGGAATTGATATCTTCATCGATATGAGTTCTTCAGGATATCATCCTTGAAGTACCCATCAAGGTATGAATTTGAATTGGAAAACCCTAGTATGTCGATGGAGGATGAGGTGGAGGGGAGAGGATGTAAATCTTCTAAAGGATTTCCCTCTTCTTTCTCCATCTTTGAACTTAATATTGGATTCTCAAGGAAACTTTAAGGTACAGTCTAAGTCATCCACTCATGTTATGAACAAGAAGTGGCCCCAAGTGATTATGTTTCCAATTCTACTACCCCAATCTTGTCACCTTTTGTGAGGTCTAGGTTATCTTCATACTCAGTAGCCATGTTGTGATGGATTGTCTGCACTGCTCCTTGAATGCCAACTACTCTTTGTAATGGAATGGTAGTGAATGTCGGCTCATGCTGCTCCAACTCGTCATCATTAGTATACTCAAGGCCCCATTTTGAATAGTTGTTATCCTCCTCATTGAAAAAATTAGTCCAAACAATTATTGGTGTGTATCTCTCAAAGTGAAGTGATAGGTGTCATATTGAGAGATATCACCTTCGTCTTGATCAATGTTTAATTTAGGCTCCTCAAATTGACCCTCATGTTGTGAGGTTGTTTGACTTCCATGGTGAGGATAAAATCCATCATCATCTTCATAAAACCATTCATGCTAGTGGCTTGTATCTTCCATTGGTTGATTAGCTGAATCATCTGGATAAAATGAAGGTTCACCCATGTTGGTGGATCTTCATAGAAAAATCATAATGAATCCATTTGATGATCTGAATAGGATGGTGGAGTAAGCTCCACTTTAGGCCCAATGGAATGGTTTTGATGACTGAAATCTTCAATGTCGTGTGGCCGTGATTGCCACTGTGTGGTAACCAAATTGATGAGATCTTGAAGTTTCCTACCCTATTCAACATCCTTATCATGAAGTTGTTGGACTTGAACAACTGCTTTCAAGATTCATCAATTCCGCCATGCACTTCTATCAAAAACCTATTGTTCGACAGTTTGAAGTATACTTCTGTTGCGGTCTATGATCTTGGTGGTTACTTGGGGCTGATGACCCTACTTTTGTAATAGTTGTTGAAGTGGATCAACTTGTTCTTGGAGATGGGGAGAAAAGGAGGAGGTGAATGGATCAACACTTTCCCCTATTAGCCTCATTGGTCCAATCAATTCTTAATCCCATGATGAATCGGAGGTCGAGAACTGATCGACAATCTCCCTTGTTGAATCTGGTAATGACAACGGTGAGGGTGAACATAGCTCGACTACTTGGAAAGCATGACCATCAATTAATTTCCAGTAGTCAGGATTGTGGAAAAATTCAGGAGGCAAAGTGGACAAGATAACTTGTTTTATAGAAGCAAGATCAATGGCTGGAAAATGTGTAAGAAAAGGGAAAGCTATTCATTATATATGAACAAGTATGTGCAAAACAAAAGAAGCATTGTGCATATATATACAGGCTTATCGATTACATAGCAAAATATTTGAGCGTGCAAATGTGGAAACCACATCCCTGGCAATGGTGCCAAAAGTTGATAGCCCTGAATTTCATGTCTGAAATAGATAGACTCAGAAGGGTCAGACTTTAAATTTATAACTTGAAACCTTCAAGGACCCCATAAACTCAATATGAAGTTGAAGTAGATATACAGGGTCGAACGTAGGTTTGTGGGGATGTTTAGGACGCTTAAGATCTTGCTCTTAAGTCAGTTAAGACAATCTAACAGTTGATAAAAGTTCAAAACTAGAATGAGTCTAAAAATGATTTTAAATAAAATAAAATAAAACACAGTCTGTCAGATTCTACTAATCAAAGAGGAGTTATTGGCTAGTCAAATTCTACTAATCTGAGAGAAGGAGTTCTTGGCTATGTAAATACAAGTTGGGCAGTCTATGCACTGATTCTCTGGCTTAGTCAACCCTCGAACACCCTAGCAAGCAACCTACATCCAATCATAGCTTGTATTATGGTAGTTTTCCCGTGGGGGGTCATTCCACTTGCTGTCACAAAGCATGACTAGAACCCATCAATGATATGAAACCTCTTCCAAGGATATCATATCAACAGCCCAGAATGTTTCAAATACCCTTTTAGGTCTAGAATATTTACAGATTCTAGGAACAGAAGCAAACTATACAGAACACAGGCCATGGACCTGAGTGGGCAGAGATGGATCTGATTGGGTTTAGGTGTGCCCTACCGTGCCCAAGGCAAGTGTGTTGTATAGATCACCCTTGGACATCCTCCTTTTAGTTTCAATCCAAACTACCTTCTCTTATCCATTTCTATAGCTAATTTCTTGATCTAGGCAGAAATAGAGTTCAAGCAACAAAGAGTCAACCAAACTAGAAATCATAACTAGAAAGAGAAGATAGAATAGAAAACGTACTAGATCTGAAATAAAACTACTTTCTTAAGGTAAAAGTACATAAATATGCTCAAACATGCTACATGGCAAAGAAGGAGCTCAATAAGTAAAAGACAAGCATAGTTGGCACTGAACAAAGATGGAAAAACAAGATTTATACATAAACAAAGGAGAACAATAGAAGAAAGGGGAAGAAGAAGAGATTTAGCCCATAGAGGAGAGATAGATCTCACCCCTTACCTCTTTAAGGGTTGGATCTCGTCCTTTGGGTCCTCCTCTTTAATCTTCTTGACTCCTTGGCCTCCTTCTCCTTGATTCTGCCCCAAATAGCAACCTTGGTGGATGTGTCGTGATGGAAGGTGACATGGAATGGTAGGAAGTGAGTGAATGTGGTGGAAAATGATGGTGGATGGAATCAAAATAAAGGGATAAGAGTAGGTTATGCCCTTTAGTCCTTTTAGACCTTGGAGAATTCTCTTGGTGCTCTAGGAACATCTGGTCATCAAAAATAGGAATATGACTAACTAAACAGCCCAAAACTAGTCAAACACTTTTGTAGATAGCTGGAGGTATTTATAGTCAATGGTGGAGTGTGTGTGGTAAGTGGTCGCTACCCCTTTAGCGGCCGTGGAGGATTTTATTGTTGTCTTTTCATCGGCCGACCCTAACAGGCTAAGCATAGTGGTCATAGTCGGAATCCCTCTTTGGCGGTCACTGACTTTGTAGTGGTCGATTGCTTCTTAGTGATCACTGACTTCATAGATGTCACTATGGATTTTCAGTCTTAGTAGTTGCTAAGCTTTATTTTGGTTGTAGATAATCTAAACATTGATGCTTCATCAGTGGGTACAACCAAGATGAACCTAGCGATCACTAAAGTCATGATGGTCGTTGATGTCTTTGATGAAGCTCCAATCTTTAGTGGTTACCAATGTTTTAGCGGTCGCTTAGAATGGAAGATCAACAATCGCTTAGCATGGAAGGTTAGTAGTGGCTGATATTTTCAACTACTGTAAAAAATATGTGATAGGCCCGACCGGGCCTAGCTGGGTCTGACCGGGCCATCGGGGAGAAATCTTAGAGAATTGATATCTTCTTATGTTTGGTGTCTGCAAGTCTTAAAATTTGCTAGTTGAGAAAAAGATAGAAATTATCAAAAGATAAGAATTTATAGTTATTTTGGACAAATTAAGGGTATAATGGCATGGAACCATAAATAAATGCCTGAATTTGAGTGTTATCAATATCCATGGAAGGATCTACCACGTCATCCCTTTTTCGAGGTATAGATGTTTATATTGTTTGAATCATGGTAATTGCTAGGATTACCCAAATATAGTGGAGATATATATAAAATTGACATGGAGAACAAGTAGAATATAAATAACATAGTATCATGACCTGGATCTGATCCTAATTCCAAAAGTATGTGTAATGCATGATTAAGTAATGGTTAATACATGGAAATCTTAGATTGAATAATTAACGTGTTGAGTATATTAAAAACATTTACTTTGCCATATAAACTAATATAGTTGACTTCAAATAGATCTAAGATGATGGTGATAAGGATGATGAATAATCAGAGTTTTTAGAACAATAATAATCAACATGTGTAATTAGGATTTTGAACACCAATGATGTAATTTGCTATGACCTTAAGACACATAATCTGATATAAGTGTTCATGATGGAATAACATGGTAGTATTGATAATCATGATTATACCTAAAATGAATTATGGCTCTTGAGTCATTAGACTAATGAACATGGGAATTAGGATACTAAGGAAACCTAGACCCTAGGCTAAATCATGCTTATTATTTTGAATATGATGGTAACACTTTAGGATTTACAAGCATGCAGATTAAATGTTGATTTCTTGATTTTCTTACCTGATTGGATAATATGCTTGAAGTATGACTACAAGATCTACATGGTTCTACATTAGGTATGTGGTTACGTCTAAGACTACCCGCATTACTTTTTCGGTGTTTTCTTAATATTTCTTGAAGATTGAAGAACTAAAATGTTGGATGTTTGTTTACATTTTATTAAATAATTATGCCACTACGAGTATCACATAAAGAAAGATTATGTGAAGAAAATGATAGTTCTTATTTGTAAGTATTTGATATAATATAATTTGTTAGTTTACTTGCACACTTTTGCATGCAGACCACGTACATAGTATATTTTGATATGCTAATTTGCTTTTGTTTCATGACGTTTTAGGTACATGCTATACAAGATGATATCAAGATATGATGGACATGATAATCAGCTGAATTTACTTGAAGACATTAAAGTTAACTTGTAAGGAGGATTAGATAGATAGTTCTTCTTTCATAGTTCTTATATGTATATTTGTGGTGATAGAAATTCATGTAACTCTTTCAAAGTGCATTTTGTAAATATTATTTGAAATAATGGAAATTATTTACTATTACTTGTTGTTTGATTAAGTCCAGATCCTTGGGAAAAGTTTAGGTAATAGCTTTCATCTTTTTGTCCTTCCTTAATTGGGGGTAGATGAAAAGTGATATCATTACATTTTGTATCAGAGCGCCAAATGTTTCAAAAAAATATTTTATAGTTTATCATTTCAAGTAATCCATAGAAATACAAGGAGACTCATTAAGGCATAATTTGATGGTAATGGTGTCTAGAATGGATCATGGTTTTGGGGGCTAGCAATATTCTCCTCTGTACCATTAAGTTGATATACAAGGACTCCCTTAGACAATGTGATACTGACCTAGCCAGAACCTAGGGTTTTCCTGAGGTAATGTTTCCTCTATGTTTTCTCAATTATAATTTCATCCACTTGTCATCCTCTTGCTTTAAAAATCCAAAAAAAAGATACTTCCCTCCTCATCTCAACTTAGGGTTTTTGAGAAGTAGGATTAAGGCATCCTCCGCCAAGTAATGTACATGTAATGTGGAAAATAATAATGTACATGTAATGTGAAAAAAGTAAAGTACAAGTAATGTAGAAATAATAATAAACATGTAATGTGGAAATAATGATAAAGAAAAGAAAAATGTTTATCGATTTTCCCTTATGAGGGTAACCCTGGATAGAACTAGGGTTGGTTTGGGAAAACCCTAGTGACTCAAGGGACATAGAAACCCTAAGAGGTAGGGTGTAGTCTGTAACCCGAACCCAAAACCCTATGAACCTTGAAAAACAATAAGAAAAAAAGTTATCAGTATATGCGTTAGGTGACTTGGTCTTCCATGCATATGTACATGTGGAACAAGGCACTAATGAGAAAAAAATTAAGAAACAAAAGAAACCTATGAATAATGCATCTATGGATGCAACCTTCTCAAATCCTATATCGATCTCTAGTGAGTTAAAAAGAGTGGCGTGAATAAAGTCATCATAGGGATGACTGGTGATCAAGCCTGGAATGGAAGGTCACCTCAGGCCAAACCCGAAAAAGAGCATACATAAATATCATGATTCAACCAAGAAAACCATAGTCATATAATTAAATAAATATTATGTACCTCAGTTTAGATATTCTTTATTACATATATGTTCATCTAGATCCATGGCCATTACATGATTAATCATCATTATTCTTAGCATTTTAGGTCCAGATTTAGGGTTTAGGCCAAACCTAGATATTAGTAATCTAAAATGTGTCTTTGGTATTTTCTACTGACCTATATGTCATAATTTAGGTCTAATTCAATTTTGATAACTTTCTGATGCTTTGTCAATTTTTAGAATTAATAGGAGGCTAAAACATCTCATTAGTTATTGATGAGGAAAGACCTTATATTGGGCAATATAATTCAAATATGGGTCAATATATGGTTTCTAAATTACATTAGGGTTTAGCAGTTGTTTTCTCAAATTTAATCTCCATCATGTGCTAATTATATCATTTAATTAACCTTAAAAGAGAATCATCTTGTATAATAGGAATCATCAATAATAAAGACTCAAAAGAATTATCTAACAGTCTGACAGTTCATCCTACATTTTTCTAATTCCACGAATGCTTTGGGGACAATTATTGGACAAGTAATCTATTTAATACTGATTATTTAAGATAGATTCCTTTTTCTATGAATTAATTAAAAGATTCACCTTATTCGATAAATAGGGGCTGTCATAAATTCAGGTGACAGTCCTGATTGGTTGTCCTATAGCCAAGGAGGGACCTGGATGACCCTAGTTTGGCTTTGGCCGGATGGGCCCAATCAAGCTTGAAGGAGGCATTGATTGGTTGATGTCGGGTGGGTCCCACTTCTACGGCGATCTCCCTTGCCTCTTATCTCATAATTTTTACATCGTGAGCCTTCTGATCTAGATTATCACTAGTGCCACCGTAGGCGATCTCTCCAGCAAGGACTACTTTGGATTTTGGGCATCCTAGAAGGGATTAGATCAATGTCGAAATTCTATAGATAGGATTGGTCATCTATGACTCCTCCATCTTCATCTGGCCTTCGGTCATCCTCGTCCTTTGCCTCAACTCAAGCAAAGGGCAAAATCAATAGATGGTTGTGTTACCTTCTTTTTGATACTTAGGGAAGTTGTGAATCCTTCCCAAAAGCTTGTTGCCATCCTCGATACCTAGTGGCAAAGCCTCCTCCTTTTCTAACCAGATATGACAAAACCTCAACAGTAACCTTCAATGTCTAAATAGGGTCCATATCCCTTGCTTGGAACCACGATGGAGGAAGACTTCAAGGATTTGGGAGTTTCTACTACGGGGCTTCTCCTCCATTCCTTTGCTCTTCTAATTTCCCTGTCACAATAGGGAACTTATTTGTGCTCTCCAAAGATAGTTACATGAGCATGGTGGCCTGCCCGACTCCGCCCTCAAAGTCGGCAAATTGGAGCTGGGTGGTCTTGATAACCACCACCTCACAATGAATCTGCACTCACCCTGGCTCTGATTTCTCTTAGTGAAGATTTCACCTTCCCTAAAACTGATACTCATCCTCCCTAGAACCTCCCTAACCCACTGAGGTAGGTGTTTCTATTGCAAAGGAGAAATCCATAAGTGAGAGGGGTCATTCTATCTTGACACTCCACCAAATGATACATATGAGGGTCCAAACATTACAGAGGTGATGGCTAACTTAAGATCTCAATATCGCTCCTATTACCTTGGATGTGTGAGACTATGGGGTTTGGTCTCAGAGATACCAGCTTCTCTGTGAGAAAAGGAGGTACAAGACGAAGCTAAATTGTTGGATTAATCTATTCTAGGAGTCAGATAGTGCCACGAGCCCATACCAAGGCTTTAGTACAATCACATATCGATTAAACAATAGTAGCCATGTGACATTTGTGAAAATCAAACCTAGGTCTGAAATCATATGAAACCTTAGTCCTTTAATGAAAATTATAGAAGTTAATATTTTTCAAAAGGCTCATACAAATGTCATGAGATTTCAAATGGGTCTCTAGCATTCCAAGACCTAGATTATAAATGGAAAATAAGCTCAAGTATATTTATTTTTACCACTAAGTAAATTACTTACATAATTTATTTTCATGATCATATAAATCAACAACATATGTAAGTTATAGAAAAGGGCCTCCAATAACCATCATTTTTGTTAAACACTAAATTCAACTGGTCTTGTAATGATTGTCCATGAATCTTTAAAATCATAATGGGTATTAAAACTCTAAAATTAGCATCATCAGATCCCTCCTTTGGGAGATTGATATCCTAGCCACTTGATAAGAGAGATTGAGAAACATATGGCCACACTCATGTGCATAAATATATGAAATGTGAACTCACATTCATCTCAGACAGTTTTCTCTAGTTCAAGGAACATGGATGGAATGTTGAAGAAGATGATGATTCCATGCCTCAAGCTCAATTTGGACATTAGAAACAAAGGAATTATATGATCATGGTAACATGGATCATGGATTGGAGGTTGAAGTTGTTCTCCAACTTTATAATTACTTGGGTAGCAATGATGTGTTATTAGATATCACTCATTGCTTGTGATGTCATAAGTTGGTTATGGACATTCACTGCCCACATAATTTGCGACCTACAGGGTCACACGCATAGGATGCACCTAGAAAAGGAGTTTACTCATGAATATGGTTTAACATGATTAATGAAGTGTGTGTGTATTCAATTTAAATAATATTGGTTGTACATTGGCTGAATTGTAATTTGAACTACCCAATTAAGAAATCAACCAACCGATTGAAAGATGTGAAATTACTGGTTCAGATTGTGAATGGCCTAGTTCAATGATCAATGAGATTAGATCAAGGATTGATGTTGATGTCATGTGCATTAATCGTCACATTAAATCCAATATACTTGTGAATAGGAAATAATGTGAACTAATCGATTCAAGTTTTGAATCAATGTTTCACATATGAATTGACTAGTTTATAAGTAAACTGCATGGTTCATAGCTTCCAAAAAAATCATGAAATTTGGTCTCTTTGACTCCCAAATGGTTTGGAAACCCTAACCCTGGACCTTCTATAGATAGAGGAGTACTTAAGGCTTTCAGGAGATAAAACAATAAGCTGTAACAATTGTTGTCCTCTCACAATTGTGGTAATGTGAGAGCCCAAGCAAGTCTTAGTATAAAAGGGAGAGACATCGAGGGAGATACAACAAGGAAGAGCAAGGAAACGCTATAACATTGACATTCGAAGGGACAGATCCTTCTCGTTGGATTTGGGAAGTGTGACATGGAGTTCCTGGTGGTCTGCATGGACTACGTAGAGGCATGGAGGTTATTTCTACCACACGGGGAGGACAACGACCACCATCATCCATGATGTTGCACCAGGAGGCCATCGTCGCCAGTTTTTGGTGTACGTCTTGCGAAAAGCACACATCACCAAGCAATAGTAGTTTTTGGACTAGGTCCAGGACCAGGTACACCTCCTGCTCCCTCCTTTCCTAGATACATAATTATTGGCGTGATCTTCTAGTAGTGAATAGGGACATAATTTTTGTTTCTGCTTCCTTCTCAATCATCCCTATTCCCCAACACTTGAGTTGGTGGTATGGAATTTCTTTGATTTTTGCTTGGTTTCATCTGCAACAAAGTAGCAATTTATTAGGAAAATGACAAAATGTAATAATTTCAAGAAAAATACATTAAAAATAGATAAAATGGATGAACAAGAGCTATTTTAGGCAATTTAGATAAAATGGACATAAACACGTGAATATGGGAGAAAATTTAATGAAAACATGCCTAAATTTTCTCCACTTTTGGTTGAAAATCATGTGAATCAAAACCCTTAATCTTGAATGTTGATCACCTCAAGTAACACTACTTTGTATTTGGTTGGAACTGTTAAAAGACATACACATATGTGAACTAGATCACACTAATCATCCTTGACTCAACTGGACACAACTGATCCTCTCCAACCATTGAGCAAATATCTAGTATACAATAAACCAAATCTGAAAAGTAAAACATCAAAGTTAGACTGTTTAACACATAAGCAAGTTGAAGAAGAGATATATTAGGAAAAGTATAAGCTATGTTGAGTGGGTCACAAGATCTCCCTATCGACATTTCTATACTAAAAATAGTTATCTAATGTAGATATTGTTCCTCTAATATGACTGAAAGAAGGTAAGGAATCTAATTTGTGGCCTACCACATATAGCAGTGGGTGGATGTAATGGGTGGCTCGAAAATAGAAATTACAAATAATCCAAGTCATTTATGTAAAAAAATAAACTTGATGTACCTAATTGATGAATGAAGATGAATGTGTCCTAACACAAATGGTTTCTGATGGGATAATGGATGCAATGAATGACTAATATTAATGATGAGTGTTGGTGGAAGGTGATTTATATAGAATTATACAATCGTATTCCTTAAAAAAAGATAGATGATTCGTATTTTTTCTCCATTGTCCTTTTCCTTTCTCGTTGTCTTTCATTTTGTTTCTCATATTTTTATAATTCTTTAATTTTCTTTTGCCCTTTATTTTCCATACCAAATTGATTTGTAATCTAGGAATTTTACAATTTGGATAAGGATTAAGGACATATAC